>JASDQU010500746.1:37600-53688 GCA_032191745.1 Picea mariana | reverse complement strand
AAGAAAAAGCATTCCGTGGTTTTCTCCCGATTTGGGTTTCCACGTAAAACACTGGTGTACTGTGTATGTGTATGATTGTTCATTTGTTCATTGCTTATTTACTCTGCAGTTATTGGATAATAATTATTCATTGATATAACACTTGGATTATATGGTTAGATTGCTCTATTACTGATTCACCCCCCCTCTCAGTAATCCAACAAAAATGGCATACCTTGTTGAATTCTGGCTTATTCTAGAGAGCGACCTTGTAGACCGGGCCCCACACGAAATATTCTTTGAATTGATCTGAAACTGTTACAAAACATACTAGATACTGTACCCTAACCAACATCTTTTGTATCATTGAATTTGGATATGTAATGAATAATTTATGACGTTTTTACCCGAAACACCTGTTTTTGACTAGTTTCAGGACTAGTCACAAACCCTATTTTCCATGGAGTTTAACTCCAAAAATGCAATGACCCATAAGATGAATTTTTTACTACATATACTTGGGTATGTGTTATCAATGGAATGTCAATTTCAAGGTCTGAATCATTATATAAAAAAAATTATAATGAAAATGGTGAGATGACCTGTAAATAACATACCTTAGAAAGCACCATCAAAAGAATTTATGCTTCCTTGCATTTCGACCTTATTTTATTAAGCTTCCCTCAGAAATTCAACTTATATATCCTTGGTTACCTCAAACACCTATATATATTCAATATGATCAAGTGTTATTAAAATGAGAGATCCTTGCCTCTTATTATACTCTCTAAGTAGGTTCCTTAAAAACATATTCTAGGTCACTTGGCCCACTTTCCTTATTTTAGGGTTAACCCACTTCTAATTTCTCCATTAAATTTATTATTGAAATAATTTGTTTTGTATTCACTTTTAATTATAATACACTCATCACTTCACTTTATTCTTTACCTTTTAAAATCTCTTAAACCACTTTGACTACTTTGACCTTTTGGGGCTTCTAGATGACATATGAGGGTCCTCCAACTTCATAAGGCCATAACTCTCAAACCGTGAGGAGTTATGTGACATTCCACATACCAACAAAAATGGAATGACATGTAATATCCATATAGAATAGTATTACCTTCAAATATAGAAATAATCATACAGTTATCCATCAAACAAACTTGGTTCCATGACCCAAACTTGGGTTCTCCAACTTCACATGGTCATAACTCTCTAACCATGAGGAGTTATGTGATGTTATACACACCACCAGAAATGAAATGACAGAAACTATCCATCTAGGATAGTTTCCCTGACAAATTCATTGTGCTTCATCTGATTATTCCATAATTAAGAATTGGTTCTCTTACACTGCAAAGCGTTTTCCCATGAGGGATTTCACCATAAGGGGACCACTTTGGAGTTCATCCATATTTACTTCTTATCAACCATGAAAAAACAATAATGAGTCATATTTACATAAAAAAATCTTGGGTCCATTACCCAAACCTTTGTGATACAGGGAGTTCTTCAAGGGTTGACATCAATGACAACCAGCCTTAATCAACAAAAGAGATGGATAAGTCTCTTTCGAAAATGATGATTCAGCTAAAATCATTGGAAAATACACACTTATAATTGGAAACAATAATACCAAGGAAGAAAATGTTCTACTAATATAAGATATGAAACACAATATTCTAAGTGTAAGTCAAATGTGTGGCCAAGGTCATAAAATTACTTAACCTGTCCTTATCACATGTCATGTGTTTTGAATAGCCACTGTCAACATGCCAACCACATTTCTTATGCTTAGCTTGTAGAGCAAGTGTGAATTCTTCATTGCTATATTGATTCTGCTTTCTTATCCATGTCCTCTTCTGAGGTTCCTGTCTGTGACTGTTGTTGTTTTGTTTTGGTTCTCTAGGAGGGACTGTTACTCTGCAGTCTTTGGCCATGTGTCCAATTTTTTTACACATAAACAACTTTGAAAGTTATACACAAAAGGGTTATCTAAGAAGGCTTAGTGAAACACAAACAAGAAGTTAGAAAAGGTTTGAATCATTGAGAAATGAAGTGGAATGCTACAACTGTAAAAAAAATGGACACATGGCCAAATATTGCAGAGTGACAGTCCCTCCTAGAGAACCACAAGAAAACAACAATAGTTAGAGACAGGAACCTCAGAAGAGGACATGGATAAGAAAGCATAATCAGTATAGCAATGAAAAATTCAAACTCGCTCTACAAGCTAAGCATAAGAAACGTGGTTGGTATGTTGACAATGGCTATTCAAAATACCTAACATGTGATAAAGACAGGTTTCTTACATTAAGAAATGAAAGATATGGATCAGTCTCCTTTGAAAATGATGATTCAGCTAAAATCATTGGAAAAGACACACTCATAATTGGAAACAATAATACCAAGGAAGAAAATGTTCTACTGGTATAAGATATGAAACACAATCTTCTAAGTGTAAGTCAAATGTGTGACCAAGGTCATAAAATTACTTTTGATTCAAAGAAGTGAAACATAAGAAAAGAAGGTTCAGGAAAATTGATTGCAACAGCTGCAAGAACTTCAAGCAACTTATATGTACTAAGTGAAATGGGAAATGAAAATTCTTTTCTAGGAAAGGAAGACGAAGGTTGGATATGGCACAAAAGAATGGGTCACATACACTTTGACAACCTTTTCAAAGTCAACATAAAGGAATTCATTATAGAAATTCCCCAGATCACCAAACAAACCAACACTTTATGCAAACATTGTCAACAAGGAAAGTAGACAAAGACCAAGTTCAAATCAAATGAATACTCAATGATAAGACCACTGGAAATTGTGCATACTCATTTATTTGAACCAACTACAACAAATGGTTTAAAAGGCGAGAAATAATTTATGTTATTAGTTGATGATTATACAAGAATGGCTACAGTTTTCTTTCTCAGGAATAAGACAGAAGCTTTTGAAAACTTCAAGGTCTACAAGGAAATGGTTGAGAATGAAATGGATTCTAAAATCAAATGTTTAAGATCTGATAATGGAGGAGAGTTCACTTCAAAGGAATTTATGGACTACTGCAGCAGACATGGAATAAAATGGAAATTCTCCGTTGCTAGGACACCTCCACAGAACATAATTGTTGAAAGAAAGAATAGGATAATACAGGAAATGGGTTGAACAATGCTACTGGATTCCAAATCGACAAATATTTTTTGGACACATTTAGTGCATACAAAAACTCACATTCAAAATAGAGTAATGCTCAGAAACAACACTGAAAAAACTCCCTTTGAGCTATGGAAAGGAAGACCAGCAAATGTGAAGAACTTCGGAGTATTTGGAAGCAAATGCTACATCAAAAAAGAAGATGGAAGAATGGGAAAGTTTGACTCTTGTGTGGAAAAAGGAGTACTTGTGTTTACTCAAGTACAAGAAAAGCATACAAGTGTTACAATCTAAGTTTGAACAAATTTGTGGAAACCATCAATGTAACAATTGATGAAATAGGTGGACAAGAATTAAAGGAAGAAGAAAATGAATCAATGGAACAACTTTATGAAAAAGAAACAAAAGATGAAGAATAAGTATAAGGGAAAGATGAAGAGGATCAGACATAATTAGAAGAGAAATTTCAACAAGTGCCTCAAAATATACCTAGCAAATGAGTACAGAAGAATCACCCTTCAAATCAGATTACTGGAAACAAAGATGCATGAGTTGAGGCTAGAAGAAGAATCCATTCACTAGAATGAATGCACCTAGCACTCTCATCTACGATTGAATTTTTTTTTTTTGAAGAGGCCAACAAGGATGAATTCTGGAATAAGGCCATGGATGAAGATTTGGATCAAATAGAGAAGAATGACACTTGGGAATTGGTTCCAAGACCAAGGAATAAGAATATGATTGGTACAAAGTGGGTATTCATAAATAAATTGAATGAATACAGATAGGTTACAAGGAACAAAGCCAGATTGGTATGTAAAGGATACACATGGGTTGAAGGAATTGACTTTGAAGAGACATTTGCCCAAGTTTCCAGAATGGAAGCAATTCGATTGATTTTAGCTTATGCATGCTCCAAGAATATTAAAGTGTATCAGATGGATGTGAAATCAACTTTTCTGAATGGGGAACTTGATGAAGAAGTATACATCGAACAACCAGAAGGATTTTAGTTGTCAGAGAACACAGATTATCTGTGTAAATTGAATAAGGCCTTGTATGGTCTAAAACAGGCTCCTAGAGCATGGTACTCTAGATTGGATAAATATCTATATCAAGCAGGGTTCAAAAAAATAAGTGTAGAAAACAACCTATACATCAAGGTAACTCAAGATAGTATTTTATTAATTGAAGTTTATGTTGATGATATTATTTTTGGAAGTACCGATGACAGGTTAAGCTAGAAATTTGCAAAGGATATGCAGAATGAATTTGAATTGTCATTACTTGGAGAACTATCCTTCTTTCTGGGTTTTTAGATACGTCAAAGAAACCAAGAAGTTTTTATTTCTCAAACTAATTATATTAAAGAAATGCTAAAGAGGTTCAGAATGGAAGATTGCAAACCAGTTATCACCCCTATGCAAACCAATTGCAAGTTGAGAAAACATGATTATTCAAAGTCTACATAATAGAGGAAATACAGGTCAATTATTGGTAGCTTGCTATATGTGACAATATCCAGACCAGATGTAATGCACACAGATGGACAGGTGGCATGATTTCAAGCAGCACCAAAGGAATCACATGTATTAGCAATGAAGAGGATTTTCAGATATCTCAAAGGAACAAAAGAGCTTAGACTATGGTATCCAAAAGAAAAAGATCTATCACTTATTTCCTACA
This sequence comes from Picea mariana, assembly GCA_032191745.1. Lineage (NCBI taxonomy): Eukaryota > Viridiplantae > Streptophyta > Pinopsida > Pinales > Pinaceae > Picea > Picea mariana. Next base: position 48,864 of record JASDQU010500746.1, on the reverse strand, counting down.
TAGATGCAGATTGGGAAAGTTGCATTCATGACCGATGAAGCACCAGTGGAGAAACTTTTTACTTGGGTGAGTGTTTAGTATCATGGATAAGCAAGAAACAATCATCAATATCCTTATCTACAACCAAAGCAGAGTATATTGCAGCAACAACATATTGTACACAGGTTCTATGGATGAAACAAACTCTGACAAATATACAGGTTGAGTATGATGAGCCCATTCCAATCTATTGTGATAATACAAAAGCTATCAGTATCTCAAAAAACCCGGTGATTCACTCCAAGACAAAAAACATTCCAATCAAGTATCACTTTCTATGAGAACAATTTGCAGAGAAGAACATCAGAGTTGAATATGTGCGCACAAAAGAACAACTGGAAGACATATTTACAAAACCGCTTAGATGGGAAGCCTTTGGGTATCTTCACCAGAGACTCAGAGTAATTTCTACTCCAAAATGAATTATTTTCAATGATTATCTTATATGTCTTAGATTTACATGAGGAAGCACCATAGAAAGGACAGTTCAGGTTGGGAGATCGTTTTAGGAAGAGTTCAATCAGGAGGAGTATCCCCAAGGACAGTTCATTCAAGGGGAGAAATCCTAGATGGAAATATAACTTTTCTATTGATGACAAAGGGGGAGATATTTATCATATGAAAAGAACAGGTGCATGGTTCGAGGGGGAGCAATGATCACAAGGGGATAGTGAGTGATATGACTTCAATATTACATGACATGACTTATGTATTGCATCATAGTGTTTTCATCAATTCCAAAGGGGGAGATTGTTGATTAATTGGGTTGGTTGTCATTGATGTCAACCCTTGAAGAAAGTCCAGTAGCAAATTTTGGTAGTACAAAGTTTTGGGAAATGGACCCAAGTTTGTTTGATGGATAATGGTATGAGTTTTGATATATTTGTAGGTAATACTATTCCATATGGATAGTACATGTCATGCTATTTCCGGNGAGTTATGGCCATGTGAAGTTGGAGAACCCTCATGAGTTATCTAGAAGCCCCAAAAGGTCAAAGTAGTCAAAGTGGTTGCAAAGAAAAAGAAAAAAAATTATCAAGTGAAGTGATGCGTGTACTATAAGTCAAAGTGGATAAAAAAGAAAGTATTTAAATAATAAAGTTAATGGAGAAATTACGAAGGGGACAAGTGGTTAAAAGTGGGTTAGCCCTAAAGTAAGGAAAGTGGTTGAAGAGATTTAAGAAGGTAAATAATAAAGTGAAGTGATTAGTGTACTATAAGTAAAAGTGGATACAAAAGAGATTATTTAAATAATAAAGTTAATGGATAAATTACTAAGTGGACAAGTGGTTAGAAGTGGTTTATCTCTAAAATAAGGAAAGTGTGTTAAGATGGTTAGAAGGTAACCCCTTGAGGAAGCTACATAAAAGTATAAATAAGAGGCAAGGGTCTCTGATTCAAATCACACTTGAATATCATTGAATATATATTTTTTTGAAATGTTATTTGGGCAGGTATTATTGATAGAGAAAAGTGTGGAAGAAAAAGTGCAGCAGAAAAATTGCGGTAGGAAAAATGTGGCAGAAAAAGTGCGGCAGGAAAACTGTGACAGAAAAAGTGTTGCAAAAAAAGTGCGCCAGAAAAAGTACGGTAGGAAAAGTGTGGAAAAAAAATTGTTGCGGGAAAAGTGTGGCAGAAAAAGTGTAGTAGAAACACTGTAGCAGGAAAAGTGTGGCAGAAAAATCATTCTAGTGGATTTGCAGTAGCAAAACCACGGCAACAGAATGCTACAAGAAGAAAAAAAGTATGGTTCTCATATGTGTAGTGTTGAATTTATGAATCAAGTTGAGGGTTTTCCTTGTAAATATGTTGGATGCCCTCTTGGGAGTTTATGGATTGTTGTAGAGTTGATCTGGGGTAGATCTACTGAAGTTTAGTATTGATTCATGTTTGAGGGTTTTGGTTGAGGTATGTTGTTGAAGTTATTGGTACAGATAGAGGTTGTATAACAGTGAGGTTCTAGCACACGGTTTGAGGTACATACTTGTGGTATAGTGTTTGAGGTATAAGTGATCAGATCAGATTGGTTGATGAGTATACAATGAGAAGTTTCTCCATGACATATTCAGTTTCTACATTTGAGGTATATGTGATCAAATCAGATTGGTTGATGAGTATACAATGATAGGTTTCTCAGTGACATATTCATTTTCTACATTTGGCACTTATATTTCAGGGTGGTTGGATTGGGCAAGGACAGGTGGTTGTAGCCACCTTCCGGTTGTAGCTAGAGAATATAGGGGGTTGTATCCTCCTTCTAGTTTTATCCAGAGAATTGGGGAGTTGGAGCTTCCCTCAGGTTGTAGCCTGAGAAAATAGGGGGTTGGAGCCTCCTTCCAGTTGCAGCTAGAAAACAAAGGAATTTGGTGCTTCCAATGAATGTAATTCTTAAAGACATATAAGAAAAACCATTATGTGTTTTTATCCCACTTTGGGTTTCCATGTAAAACACTAGTGTAGTGTGTATTTGTATGATTGCTCATTTTTTCATTGTTTATTTACTCTACAACTATTGGATGATAATTCTACATTGATATAATGCTTGAATTTTATGGTGAAACAAGATTGAATTGCTCTATTACTTATTCAAACCCCCTCTTAGTAATCCAACAGAAACAAATGTTTCTCACCATTCTCTCCAAACTTGGTCCTGAATTATTAGTGTCTGTATTCACATTCCATTCAGTCAAATTCACCTTTGGAGCCACCTAGAAGATGCCTTCTCTCGAGGAATTTATCAAATCCCTGACACAAGAGCAGACCAAGATCATCAACATGGGAAAAATCAAAGGCCCAAAGTCGCATGCACTTATTGTGAAATATGGCAACGGTCATCAATATAATAAATCTAAATATAAATACAAAAGAAAAGCACATGCAACTTCGAAGAAGGAACGGTACTCAAAACCCTTAACCGATGCCTCTGGATCTAAAGGTGGGAAAGGAAGAAAATGGGAGAAATGCACATACTCCCATAAAGGATTCCATCCATAATCCACATGCATGTAGAAACAAATAGATCTAATGACTCAAATACTTAAGAAAAATGACCTTGGAGATCACATCCTTGAGGGTGCCAAGAACAAGAAGCTAGAAGATCAAAATCCCAAGAAAGACAGTTCTAGCCATGCTTTGATTACCATCAACTCCTCTCTCGATGCTTAGATCATAGATTCAGGAGCATCACATCACATGGTTTCCAAAAAATCATTATATTCTTCATTGGATGCATGCAAAGGTCCTCCTATTTTGATGGGGGACAACTCTCCAGTCGAGGTCACTGACAAAGGAAGGATTGGACTCACCAATGAAAGATTCAAGAATGTGTTGCACATTCCCAAAATTTTCGTCAATATTATCTCTATGTATCAGATGAAAAATTGTGGCACCATAAAGAAATTCATATTCACACCTGATGCAATGGACATCTATGACATGCAAACCAATTCTAGGGTTGCTATCGGTGAGGTAAATCATCAATATAGATTGTATACATTTTCTGAATTTATTGAACCAAATTCCTCTTTACTACTTACCCATGCTTATGAAAGCAGTAGGATATGGCATGAAAGGTTCGGGCATTTAAATTTCATATATATGCAACAAATTAGAAAGCAAGGATTGGTTGATGGTCTAACAGACATCCATTTATCCAAAGGAATCTATGAGGGATGTGTTCTTGGAAAACACCCTCAAGAGAAATTCAACAAAGAAAAGACTCAGAGAGCTTCCTTTGATTTAGATCTGATCCATAGTGACCTCATGGACCCTTTTCTGCATCCACCAATCAACAAAGTGTTATAAAAACAAGATCTCAGAGCAATAAAATAAAACAAATGTGGAAATAAAACACACAAGATACACAATACAATAGAGACACAGATATAGATGGTTCACCCAGTGTGGGCTACATCCACCAGATAAATTGCCAGGTCCTTCCTTTATTATTATCCAACAAATGAAGGAATACAACCTACAACAAACCCATTGTAACTTCATCTTTTTTCTCTCACTATATCCTATCTCAGAATACAATATTCACAATGATATGTAGTTGCAATACATTTCCCTCATAAAAGAGGGTTGCCTTCTAGGGGGTAACCCCCCTCTACACTCCCCCGCATGGAAGAGTGTACATTCTTCTTGGGTGTAAAGTCTTCATGGGGTATAAACATGGATAAAAACAAAGACCTCTGAATAGAGAAGATAATCAGGCTCCACAACCAACAATCTCCCCCTTGGAAACTAATCTCAACAACTCCATCGTTCTTGTATCTATTGGAATATGAACCTTCTTGGACCTGGAAAATTTCTCATCTTCACCTTCATTCTTGAAAACCAACTGAAACTGAGCAAGAACTCAGTTTATCCCTGGTCACTCCCTTTTTTAACATGTCTGCAAGATTCTGGCTAGTGTGTATATTTTCCAACTTCAAATTTCCATCTTCCAAGATGGATCGTATGAAATGGTACCTCAAATATAGATTATTAGTCTTCAAATGGAAGGCTGAGTTCTTTGCAAGATGAATGACACTCTCACTATCACAATACAACCTGTTATTCTCCTTCTTCTTTCCCAATTCCTCCATAAACCTCTGTAACCAAATCATTTCTTTACTAGCCTCTGCAGAAACAACATACTCTACTTCTATTGTTGAAAGTGAAACAACATTTTGTAGTTTCGAAATCCAACTTACTATTGTTCAACTTATAGTAAAAACATACTTTATGGTGCTCCTCCTGCTATATTTATCACCTGCCATGTCCGAATCAAAATATCCCTATAGAAAAGTGTCAGAACCTCCAAAACATAATGCATGAGTAGAAGTACCTCTCAAATACTTGAGAATCCACTTTACTGCCTCCCAATGTTCTTTACCTAGATTGTTCATATACTTTCTCACAACTCCCACTGCATGTGCAATATCCGGTCTTGTGCAAACCATTGTATACATCAAGATGCCAACTGCTGATGAATAAGGGACCCTGGACATGTATTATATCTCCTCCTATGTCTTGGGACACATTTCATTAATTAATTTCAAATGGTTTTGCATTCTTCATTCTAAAGCTCTCCAACACCTTTTCTATGTACTCACCCTGAGACAATTTCAATTTGCGATTTTTCCTGTCTCTTGTTATTCTCATACCAAGGATTTTCTTTGAAGCACCCAAATCCTTCATTGCAAATGAATTGACTAATTTATTCTTGAGCACATTTATATCCTTCATATTAGTCCCTACAGAAAGCATGTCATCTACATACAATAGCAAGATAATATAGCTTCCATTTTCTATCTTTTTAAAATAAACACAGTGATCATAATGACATCTACTATAACCCTGTTCTGTCATAAACCTATCAAACTCCAAATACGACTTCCTTGGAGCTTTCTTTGGTCCATACAAGCTCTTATTCAACCTGCATACCAGATTCTTCTTCCCTTCGACCTCATACCCCTATGGTTGTTGCATGTAAATCTCTTCCTCCAAATCCCCATGGAGAAAAGTTGGTTTTACATCTAACTGTTCAAGATGAAAATATTCTACTGCCACAAGACTCAAAATAGTCCTAATTGAATTCATTTTAACAACAAGAGAAAATATTTCATCAAAATCTATATCTTTCTTTTGTGCAAACCCCTTTACAACAAGTCTAGCCTTGTACCGCTTTTTTCCTCCATCTTCTTCCTTCAACTTGTAAACCCATTTATTCTGCAATGTTATTTTTCCTGCATAAAAACGAACCAAGTCCCAAGTCTGCTTATTTACCAAGGAATCCATTCCCTCCTTCATGCCTTGCTCCCACTTCTTTTTGGTGTCTACCTGCATTGCCTCTTCATAACCTTCTGGTTCACCATAATCAATCAACAATAAATAATACAATGAAGGAGAGTATCATTCATGGGGTATACTTTACCTAGTAGATATTTTAACCACACTTACATGAGTTTGAGGTACCTGTTGCTCCTATTTTTGTACATTTTGATTTTCTAGTTCCTCTGGAATTTCTTTTTCAATGATCTCATCAAGCACTATGTATTCTGGTTTTTCTTTTTCCTATTTCTTTCCCTGCAACTGATATTTGTACATGACCTTCTCATTGAATATGACATCTCTACTCCTAATTATTTTTTTATTTTCATAATCACATAAGTGATAACCAAAATCATTAACACCGTATCCAATAAAGGTACACTTCTTAGATTTTGCCTCAAGCTTTTTTCTATTTTCTTTATCAATATGGACAAATGATTCACAACTGAAAGTCTTCAAAAAAGAATAGTTTACCTTTTTTCCTGTCCATACCTCCTCTAGAATTCTACCATACAAAGAGCTTGAAGGTCCTCTATTTATTAATTAAACAATAATATCTACAACATCTGCCCAGAACTATAAGGGAGAACCAACATGCAATCTCATACTCCTTGCATGCTCCATGATTGTCATGTTCATCCTTTCTGAAACAACATTTTCTTGTGGTCTGATCTAAGACACTTCAACCTTTTTACTGTCTCATTCTTAACCAAAGATTTCCATTTCTTAAAAGTATCAAAAACATCATATTTTTGTCAAATGCAATAAACCCAAGTTTTTATAGTTGCATCATCAATAAAAGTAACATAATAATGAGATCCACCAAGAGATGATACCTAATTTGGTCCCCATACATCTATATGCACAAGATCTAAACTTTCACTCTTCTTTTCTTTTCCTACTCTAAGAAATCTGACTCTCTTTTGTTTTCCATAAACACAATGCTCACAGAAGTCCAAATCAATTTGTGTAAAGTCTGGAAACAAATTTATTTTGTGAAGTATCTGAATCCCCTTATAACTCATGTGTCTAACCCTATGATGTCATAGTGTTGTATCCACTCATGTAGAAGTTAAAGAGATAGAAGAGTTAATATTACTAGTACATAAATACAATGTACCTACCTTCTCTCTTGCTATCACCAATGATCCTTTGGTGACCTTCTACAACTTATCTGTAAATATGGATATACAACCTTCACTTTCCAACTTCCCTATTGAAATTATATTTTTCCTTATATCTGGAACATGTCTTACCTCTTTCAAGAACCATTGGTTTCCATTGCGTTGTTTTATTTTTACCTTTCCCATTACAACAATTTTTCATGGTGCATCATCACCCAAATGAACTTGTCCAAAATCACCTTGAACATAATCTAGAAAATATTTCCTATGGGTTGTGGCATGAAATGAATCCCCTGAGTCTACTACCCAAGACTCAGAAATATTTTCTACAGAAAGAATCAAATCATCTTGTAACACATCACCCATTACATTTGTTTCCTGATTTTTCTCCTGTTGTCCATCTCTTTGTTTCTTTGGAGCTTTGCAGTATTTCTTCAAATGTCCTTTCTTCCCACAATTCCATCACTCTATCTTTCCAAATCTGGATTTGGATCTGGCCTTCCTATAATTCTCGTGGTTCCCTGGTCCCTTTCCTCTATCTTTTTGTCTTCCCCTGTTCTCCATGTTCAACGCATTACCTGGTGTCTCACCTGTGCTTTTCCATCACATTTCCTCACTAAGGATAACACCAAAAAAATCATCAAATTTTAAAGTATTTGAATTAGAGACAGAGTTACTTACAACCATCACCAAGCCATTCCATCTTTCTGGCAATGAGCACAATATTATAGGAGCCCTGACCTCATCACCAAAGTCCACTTTTACATAACTTAGTTGATTAGTAACCGTATAAATTCATTTAAATCATATGCAGCAGATCCACCTTCTGACATCTTCATATTAAATAATATCTTCATTAGAAATACCTTATTGGATGACGAGGGTTTTTCATACAATTTAGCCAATGCGTCCATCAAATCCTTCTTTGTATTTTCTTTTGAAATATCGAAAGCCACCGACGCTGCCAGGCTCAGTCGTATCGTTCCTAGATCCTTTCTGTCAATAATATCCCATTCTTCATCCTTCATAGCCGTCATCTTCTTTACTATTCTGCCCAATTGTAGGAACAGATCCTTCTGATATAAATAATCTTCCATCTGCATCTTCCATAACTAGTAGTTTTGTCCGTTAAATTTCTCGACCCTAAACTTTCCATCTTCTAAGATTTCTCCCACTCGAACTAGGAACCCTCTTTTCCTGTGAGTTACCGAACCCTCTGATACCAGTTGTTAGAAAAACAATATCATGGAGAAATAAAATAAAACAAATGCGGAAATAAAACACAGAAGATACATAATAAAATAGAGACACATATATGCGTGGTTCACCCAATGTGGGCTACATCCACCAGAAAAATTTCCAGGTCCTTCCTTTATCATAATCCAACAAATGAAGGGATACAACCTACATCAAATCTGTTGTAACTTCCTCTTTTTCCTCTCACCGTCTCCTATCTCAGAATATAATATTCACAATGATATGTAGCCACAACAAATTTCTCTCATAAAAGAGGGTTGCCTTCTAGGGAAAAAAAACCCTAACATAATTTCTACCGTTAGATCTGTGACCTTATAATGAACAGTCCATATTTACAATGAAATTACAATATACCCATAGAGGGGGTAACCCCCCTTCTGCACTCCTCCGCATGGAAGAGTGTACATTCTACTGGGATGTAAAGTATTCATGGGGTATAAACATGGCTGAAAACAAATACCTCTTAATAGAGAAGATAATCAGGCTCCACAACCAACACAAAGCCATGTACATGCTCATTTTTATTGATGATTTCTCATGCTTCACATGGATTTTATTTCTTAGGAAAACATCTAAGGTATTTCAACACCTCAAAGATTTCAAATCCCTGGTTGAGACACAGTCAGGAAACAAAATCAAAGTCCTCTGAAATGATAACGAGGGATATTATGTCAACCATGAGATCCAAAATCATTTTCATGAGGTGGGGATTCAGTTGTAGCACACAGTTCCCTATACTTCATAGAAAAAAAGAGTTGTTGAGTGAAAAAACAGATCTCTAAAAGAGATGGCATCTTGCATGCTATATGCAAAGTCACTTCCATGGAGATTATGGTTTGAATCACTTAATTGTGCAACCTACATCCAAAACATATCTCCCCATTGATATGTCAAGGACAATACCCCCTACGAGGCTTGGAGCGGCCTCAAACCGGAAGTGACCCACTTTTGCATTTTCGGTTCATGTGCATGGGCCTGAATTCCCTCTAAAAAGAGGAAGGCACTTGATCCATAGAGCATAGAGTGTATTTTTGTTGGATACCCCAATGATGTGAAGTGATACACACTCATTTATCTTTCCTCGAACTAGATCATCATTGAGCATAGTGTCCAATTCTAGGAAAGTGTCTCGCATGTACCTCAGCAACCACATGCAGACACCTTTGTTCTTCCACCACTCAGATATGATGAGCATGAACATGCCGAATATTCTTTAGATGTGAGTTCTGATTCAAAGGATTCAAATGATCCAAATATAGAGTCAGTAACATTAGATTCTGAGTCAATTCATTCATATGCAGATGCAGAGCGAGAGCAGAGGCCCAAGTGGGCCCATACTACTCTTTAGGATGCAGGGGATCTTTTTGGTGATCCAACAGATACTAGGAAGACTCAATCTAATTTCGAGGAGCTTCCTCTTGAACTCACTGCCACTAAACCATTACCACCCAGGCATCTTTTTCTTGGTTCAGTCTTCAAATCCACATTCTTATGGAAAGGCTATTGGAAATCTCTTTTGGGAATTCACCATGTAGGAGGAGTACAAATCTCTCCTCGAGAACCAGAATTGGGATCTAGTTCCCCTTCCTTATGGAAGGAAACTTGTTAGGTATAGATGGGCCTACAATACCAATATCATAGCATATGGACATCTTAGCATATACAAAGCTAGGATTGTTTCGAAAGTCTTTCAGTAGGTGCATGACATTGACTACGATGAGACCTTCACTCCAGTATTGAGCATGAATTCCATATGTTAGGAATTTTCCATTACAAAAACCAAGGGATGGGAAGTCCATTGGATGGACATGAAGAATGCATTTCTTCACAATGATCTCTCATATTTATGCAGGATTTATGCAGGATTCATATTTGGTCTATTGACTAAAGAAGTCTCTTTATGGCCTCAATTAGGTTTTGAGGGAATGGTATGCCAAGATGGACTCCTACCTATTGTCACATAACTTTGTATGTTGTAAATCAGACCTGAATGTTTACTTTCTTAGAATGACTAATTCACTTCTACTCTTAGTTCTGTATGTTGATGATTTGTTGATCACCTATTGCTCAACTTCAAGGATTGTTGCAGTCAAGAGGATTTTGCATCACAGGTTCTTAATGATGGACATGGGTCCTCTACACTTATTCCTTATACTTGAGATTAGTTAGGATGCATCCGGCCTCAAACTCTCTCAGGACAAGTATGCACGAGATCTCCTTGAGAGATTACACATGACAAACTACAATTTTTCCCTGACTCCTTTCCTATCAGGAGTCAAACTTGAGGATGGTGGGGACACTCCACTAGTTGACAACGCACTATACAAACATCTAGTGGGAATATTTTTGTATCTCACACTCTCCAGACCAGACCTCTCCTATGTAGTTGGCATAGTCTCCAGGTTCATGTAGGAGTCGAATGAGCTACATTGGAAGGATGCAAAGTGTATCCTTCAATACATACAGGTTACCATCACCTTTGGGATTCATTATTCAACAAACTCTACATTGGATCTCATTGGGTTCACTGATTCTGACTAGGATGGTGATAACGTTGATCGCAAGGCCACATATGGTTACTCACTTAGTTTTGGTTACGGGCCTATCAATTGGTCGAGCAAGAATCAGGATACTATTTCTCTATCTTCAACCAAGGTAAAGTATAGAGGGGTAGTTAACATAGCCATCCAGGCTATGTGGCTACAACAGTTTCTCACTGAGTTAGACATTCAGTTTCATTTGTTGATCGTCATCTGGTGTGACAACCAGAGCACTCTAAAGTTTTGCAAAGATCCAGTTTAGAGGCAGCAGACGAAGAACATTGAGATCCACATGCACTGCATTTGGGACTTAGCACACGAGGGGATCATCAAACTACAGTTCTTTCCTTTAGCAGAACAGACTATAGACAAATTCACCAAGACCTTCACTGAGCAGAAGTTCCATTCTCTACAAAGTCATCTTGGATTGAAGGACACAGTTGCCTAACAACTACCAGTTCTTCTTTTTACATACATTGTACCTTGA
>JASDQU010500746.1:2312-37407 GCA_032191745.1 Picea mariana | reverse complement strand
TTGGGTACCTAACATGGACTCTTTTTCGAGACCCATTCTTTATTTTCACCATAATGATGTTTAGGGGGGGTGTTGGAGTTACTTCACACACACCTAGGATTTATTTCTCCTATGTTTTTTTCTTGTTTATTAATCATTATTCAATATCCTATATTTTAGGAAGAATATTTCTCTAGGGATAAATATTCCTCTAGGGAGAATATTCTCTTTAGTTTTCACTTCAGTTTGATCAGTTGAGTGGAGTCTAGATGCTACATTGGTATTTCCACCATGCAACATTGGGATCATCACCAACTAATGCACATTATCCTTGGGATCATCACCATACTGGCGAATTACCCATGATTCCTTGATCTCCTCCTCAATTCACTCTATTTCATTCAGTTAACTGAATAATGATAGACTAGTTAACTCAACTAGGTGGCAGTCCACTACCGTAACTTCTCGAGAGACTAGACTAGGTGGAAGTTTACTCCCATAACTACTCATGTGTGTCTAGATCACTCTAGACCACCACTATGGCACATTGGATTCTCCTTTAGTGCACATTGGTTGAGTTATACATATTATTTCATGTGTAAATTATCAATTATTCATACGGTTAATGAGAATTCTTCCATTCTTTCTCTCTTTCTTCTTCTTTCTCAATTTATCTCTGCAAATGTGTGTTATTTTCTAGCTAGATGTATTTTGTGTAGGTTCAACACATTTACACCAATCCTGTCCAATTATATCTTTTATTGCATTCTGATATGTCACCTTTTCTTACTAAGGATCGTACGTTGGCATAGTCCCTGTGGACTTCCATACCCATTGTTCAGTCTACTTCCCTCTAGTTGTCACATCAACCCTGGTTTTATCTCCTCTACGTGTAAAAATTTCTATTGTTTCTTCTTCAATGCGTATGTTGGCTAATATCTTTTGTACATTCTAATTTGGATTTTGGTTCTAGTTCCCTCTTGCTTTCCATTTCATGGCTAGTTGAGGACAATCCTCTGTCGAATGATCCAATTCTCTCCAACATGTTCACGTTGCACACAGATTCAGGCAGTCATGAGCTAAATGTCTTAGTTGATTACAATTATAACATATGATTGACCCTCTTCCTCCTTTGCCAAAATTTCCTCTAATTTGACCTCTGCCAAAATTTCCTCTATTCTCTGGATTGAAGCCTCTCTAATTATTATATTGTTGACCACCATCTTCTGTCGCAACATTCTACTCCTGAATCCTGTACATTTATGAAGTATGCTCTCTCATCAAATCAATGCATGAAAATCCTCATTTTCATGTCCGACTAACTTGCAAAAATTACAAAACAAGTTCCTTAGTGTACTCTGATACTTCTACAGTAATGGACACTCCATCGAATGATGTCTCCATTTCTTAAATACCTCCTCATAACCTCCTCTTGGTAATGGATTCGATGTTGTAGTCACCAAATACTGTGTGAATGATGGACATTCATCCTTGTGATGGCCTTTCATCCTACATTTGGTACACCAGACCTATTCTCGTTTCTCCTGTCCTTTTGTAAGTTTTTCCATCTAAATTTTTAATGCATTCAACTGCATTTGAATCTATGCCATCCCACCACTGTCTCCTACAAGAGATGACTCAAATTTCATTGCAATTTATAGAGCCTCGGTGACACAACCTTCTATTGAATCAAGGGCCTATGAATATGTGGTAGAAGTCCTGCAATAAACCATTCTTGATGTTGTTTATCAGGGATATGGAAATTCATTCTACCCATAAGATCCTTGAACCTTTGATAAAAATACCAAATTGATTCAATAGTTACCTTCTTAATCTCCTTTAGTTATGTGATGTACTACGATTGTGACTTTGGCTTCTTAAACTCTTCTAGTAGTGCTTTCCTTATCTCTTCCAATGTCCTAGCCTACCCTGTAGGCATGGTACTCTGTAGCTTCATGTACCAAACTAGTGCAAAACCTCTAAATTTTGTCGCGAGCTGCACAATATTCACAAATTCATCCTAGACATTCTTAGTAGCCCAAATTGTCACGAAAACAAGCAGATGTTGTTATGTGTCCTATGACTCCACTCCCTGGAACTCAAGAAGTCTAAGGGTGTTGTCTAACCCTTCCATATTGCTTTGTGTATTCACTCCTCTTGGTGATGCTGGTTGATTCTGACTCTGTGCATTACTTCCACTTCTCTGGTTGCTACTACTCTCTCCTCCTTTGCTAATTATAACTACTTTTGATAAGTCTTCAATTGTTATTCTTGATTATGGTGATGAACATGGGTTCATGGATTTGACACCTAGTCTGTTCTAAGTAGGACTCCATGGTTCTTTTATTATACGTCTGGAATGAGACTCCTCTTCTTCTCCTCTTATGTGTGGTATCTCTACGATTTGGACTATTTCATAGGGTCCTCTCTCCTCTTGCTCATTGTGTGACTCTCCTTTCTCAGCCCTAGTCATGCACCTCTTGTACCTCCTTCCTCTGTGCAGCTCCAAAAAATCATCTTCTTCCTCTGGTATACCTTCTCTGTCTCTCTAAATTCTCAGTCCCTCCCTTCTTTCATCACCGGTTCCTTCATTTTCTCCTGTCCTTAAACTATCCTCTTATCATCCCCCGGATCCCCTATGTGTGCAAATCCCTTTAGCAGTTGGACTCCGCTTGTCACACAATATAATATTTATCCACATTCCCAATGATTTCATGAACCTTCCACGTGAATCCTAGAAGAAGTCCCTTTCTACAACACTATATGAATGGATACAATCTACTGCAAATTATGTAATATATCCTCCTATTATACTATCCAACCAAATATGTATACTATCACTGAGCAAAAGTTCCATTCTCTACGAAGTCATCTTGGAGTGAAGGACACAGTTGCGTAACAACTGCCAGTTCTTCTTTTTACATACATTGTACCTTGAAGGGGAGGGGTTTACCATGAGGTTTTCCCTCTTTCCTCACTTTATTTCGGTGTATATTTTGTATTTGGGTACCTAACATGGCCTCCTTGTCGGGACCCATTCTTTATTTTCACCATGATGATGTTTAGGGGGGGTGTTGGAGTTACTTCACACACACCTAGGATTTCTTTTTCCTAAGGTTTTTTCTTGTTTATTAATCATTATTCAGTCTCCTATATTTTAGGAAGAATATTTCTCTAGGGATAAATATTCCTTTAGGGAGAGTATTCTCTTTAGTTTTCACTTTAGTTTGATCAGTTGAGTGGAGTCTAGATGCTACGTTGGTATTGTCACCATGCAACATTGGGATCATCACCAGCTAATGCACATTATCCTTGGGATCATCACCAGACTGGAGAATTACCCATGATTCCTTGATCGCCTCCTCACTTCACTCTATTTCAGTCAGTTAACTGAATACTGATAGACTAGTTAACTCAACTAGGTGGAAGTTCAGTCCCGTAACTTCTCGAGAGACTAGACTAGGTGGAAGTTTCCTCCCATAACTATTGGTGTGTGTCTAGATCACTCTAGACCACCACTATGGTGCATTGGATTCTCCTTTAGTGTGCATTGGTTGAGTTATTTATAGTATTTCATGTGTAAATTATCAATTATTCATACGGTTAATGAGAATTCTTCCATTCTTTCTCTCTTGCCTCTTCTTTCTCAATTTCTCTCTGCAAATGTGTGTGTTATTTTCTAGTTAGATCTATTCTGTGTAGGTTCAACACTTCTACAACAATCCTATCCAATTATCTATTTTCTTTCATTATGATATGTCACCTTTTCTTACTAAGGATCATACGTTGGCATAGTCCCTGTGGACTTCCATACCCATTGTTCAGTCTACTTCCCTCTATTTGTCACATCAACCCCTATTTTAGCTCCTCTGCATGTAACAATTTCTATTCTTTCTCCTTCATTGTGTATTTTGGCTAATATCTTATGTACATTCTGATTTGGATTATGGTTCTTGTTCCCTCTTGCTTTCCATTTTGCGACTAGTTGAGGACAATCCTCTGTCAAATGATCCAATTCTCTACAATATGTGCATGTTGCACACAGATTCAAGTAGTCATGAGCTAAATGTCTTGTTTGATTACAATTATAATGTATGATCGAACCTCTTCCTCCTTTGCCAAAATTTCCTCTAACTCGACCTGTGCCAACATTTCCTCTATTCCGTGGATTGAAGCCTCTCTGATTATTATATTATTGACCACCATCTTTTGTCGCAACATTCTACTCCTGAATCCTGTACATGTCTGAAGTACACTCTCTCATCAAATCAATGCATGGAAATCCTCATTTTCATGTCCGACTAACTTGCAAAAATTACAAAACAAGTTCCTTAGTGTACTCTGATACTTCTACAGTAATGGACACTCCATCGAATGATGTCTCCATTTTTTAAATATCTTGTAATAACCACCTCCTGGTAATGGATTTGATGCTCCAGTCACCAAATACTACGTGAATGATGGACATTCATCCTTGTGATGGCCTTGAGTCCTACATTTGGTAAACCAGAACTATTCTCGTTTCTCCTGTCCTTTTGTAATCTCTTCCATATGAATTTTTAATGCATCCAACTATGTCTAAACATGTGCCATCCCTCCACTGTCTCCTACAAGAGATGAGTCAAATTTCATTGCAATTTTTAGAGCCTCAAGCTGCGACACAACCTTATGTTGAATCAAGGGCCTATGAATATGTGGTAGAATTCCTACAATAAACCATTCTTGACGCTATTGATCAAGGATATGGAAATTCATTCTACCCATAAGATCCTTGAACCTTTGATAAAAATACCAAATTGATTCAGCAGTTACTTTCTTAATCTCCTTTAGTTCTGTGATGTACTACGATTCTGAATTTGGCTTTTTAAACTCATTTAGCAGTTCTTTCCTTGTCTATGCCAATGTCCTAGCCTGACCTATAGGTGTAGTACTTTGTAGCTTCATGTACCAGACTAGTGCACAACCTCTAAATTTTGTCGCCAATTGCACAATATTCACAACTTCATCCTAGACATTCTTAGTAGCCCAAATTGTCATGCAAACAAGCAAATGTTGTTATGTGTTCTCTGACTCCACTCCCTGGAATTCAGGTAGTCTGATGGTGTGTTTTAACCCTGCCATATTTCTTTGTGTAGTCACTTCTCTTGGTGATGTTGGTTGATTCTAAATCTGCGCACTACTTCCACTTCTCTGGTTGCTACTACTCTCTCCTCCTTGGCTAACTACAACTTCTTTTGATAAGTCTTCATTTGTTATTCTTGATTATGGTGATGCACATGGGTTCATGGATTTGACACATGATCTGGTCTGAGTAGGAATCCATGGTTCTTGTATTATAGTTCTGGAATGAGACTCATGTTATTCTCCTCTTATGTGTGGTATCTCTACGATTTGTAATATTGCGCAAGGTCCTCTCTCCTCTGGCTCATTGCATGAATCTCCTTTCTCAACCCCAATTGTTCACCTCTTGTACCTCCTTCCTCTTTGAAACTCCCAAAACTTATCTTATTCCTCTAGTATACCTTCTTCGTCTCTGTGCATTCTCAATCCCTCCCTTCTTTCATCACTGGTTCCTTCATTTTCTCCTATCCTCAAAATTTCCTGTTGTCATCCCCCAAATCCCGTATGTGCGCAAAGCCCTTTAGCAGTTGGACTCCATGGTCATCACACACTTGTCACACAATATAATCTTTATTGACATTCCTAATGATTTTATGAACCTTTTGAGTGAACCCTTAAAGAAGTCCCTATCTGCAACACTATATGACTGGGTACAATCCACCACAAATTATGTAATACATCCTCCTATTATACTATCCGACCAAAAATCAATTGCGCGAGAAGTGTTATTACTTACAGAATTGTCTTACCAACTCAGGAGTCCAATTCCTCGGCATGCCATTTCGATACTGTTGATGGTCAGAACTGACCACTCGTCAACTAAGAGAAAATACTTGGTCCTAGGTCCTTAAAGAAAGACCCAAGCCATTTGGATTGGTTGTCCCCGATGGGTTTAACGACTCTGTTAGCCAATGAAAGGATCTCTCCCAGAAAATGGAAAAGATGAGGGAAATTTTTCCTATGAGTCATATTCCTAATATTTACAGTAATCAGTGACTCAAACCAATTAATACTTTATACATAAATTCACAAAATTTACAATTTATACAAGGGCATGAGTTTTTCACAAAACCTTGTTAAACGAACATTTTCAATATATTGTGGAACTAAATATCAGTCAAAATATACTAACTAATACAAACTATAAGTAATATGAAAGAAACAAATGCTACAAATTACATTCAAACTGGATTAAATAATTTTAAATGTGATTAATAAGAGAATAAAGTCAAATAGTAAAAGCATTTAGAGTCAAGCTTATAGTAAAATATTTACATTCAAAATCAACCACACCACAAAACACAAATATAACAAAAGGTAAACACTTGCCTATCTTGATCAGGAGCAATGTTGAAATCTAATAATTGAATCATCTTCATAAAGTTGTCACTGATATTGTCTACCTGTAATCAAGCATATGTAATCCATGGAAGAGAAATCCAACACATTTGACACATGCCTTTATCTGTTAACAATAAATAATTGATAAGGTCAGAAAAATGAACAATTCTTTGGATATTAATCTTCAAAGTAGAAATCCAAAGATTAATAACTAAAACAACTTATTAATAAAGCCTGGAACAAAAGCCAAGATCTCATTTAACAAAATAAATTTTAAAAGCATAAGACAATGAACACATGTATTGAAATGAGAAGAAATTAAAATATCTAGAATAAACTCATAAATGTAAGTCCGAAGAAAAGCATTAGCTCATTGTTTTCCCAAAAAATAATTCTAACATGTGTTCATCATTCCTTCCCCATTTTCTCATGTTTTCATACTCCTTATATACTAGGAGTGATAAATTGTGAAGAGAGAAATGCAGAGAGAAAGATAGAACAAAAAACAGTATATTCAAATGTATGAAGAAGTTCAGAAGTGATTATGAAGAGATTAGAAGAGGTTACAATGAAATGGGAAATAGCTGAGCTAAATAGGCTCAAGCAAGACAAAAATAGAAAGTACACCTGGCCAGGATAGCTGGCAGTGTACAGTCAGACTGTTGAGGTTACATTATATTTAACACTCCCTCTTAAACTGAACAGTTACAAACATCAGCACTGATTATGCCTAAGTGTTGTCTCTGAAAATCAAAAACTGACTTTCCTAGTGGCTTTGTAAAGATATCAGCAAGCTGATCTCGAGAACCACAAAATTGTAGTGCAATATCACCATTATTGACTAGCTCGCGTATGAAATGAAAATGAGTGTCAATGTGTTTGCTTTTCTTGTGAAACACATGATTTTTAGATAAAGTAATTGCTGAAGTATTATCACAGAAAATAGGAGTTGGATCCTTTTTTGTATGTGACATATCTTTCAATATTCTTCTCATCCAAACAGCTTGACAAGAAGCTGAGGTAGTAGCAACATACTCTACCTCTGCAGAAGATATTGAGACAATGGGTTGCTTCTTTGATGCCCATGAAATTAGGTTCGTGCCCAGTTGAAAAACATGTCCAGATGTTCTTTTCCTATCATCTAGGCTGCCTGCAAAATCATTGTCTGTGTAACCATAAAGTTGATTACTATCAGATTTAGTGTACCATAAGCCAAAATTTAGTGTTCCTGCTACATATCTCAAAATTCGTTTTGCCATTTTCCAATGCGAATCTTTGGGTGATTCCATGAATCTAGAAACAAGGCTGGCTGCATACATAATGTCAGGCCTAGTTGTTGTAAGATACAACAAAGTGCCTACTAAACTTTTGGACAAAGTAGAGTCCACTATAGGACCTTCATCATTCTTGCTCAATTTTGTGCCTAAAGGTATGGGAGTTTCTGCTGGATTGCATCTTTCCATTCGAAATCTTTTGATGATGTCTGCTGCATACTTTTGTTGACAGACAAAAATGCCTTTGGCTGATTGATGAACCTCAATCCCTAAAAAATATTTCATTATGCCAAGATCTGTCATCTCAAACTCAGATTGCATGGCATGTTTAAAATCTGTTAAATCAAGATTTCCTGTATAGATCATGTCATCAACATATAAACATACAATTAGAATTTTACCGTAATGATCTATTTTGGTGTAAAGAGTTGGCTCGTTTTGACTTCTGCTGAAACCACTTTTGATCAGATAAGTGTCAATTCTGTTGTACCAAGATCTTGGAGCTTGCTTTAAGCCATACAAGGCTTTCTTCAACCGATATACTTTGGTCGGGTGCTCTTGGACTTCAAATCCAGGTGGTTGATCGACATAAACTTCTTCTTCTAAGAACCCATTCAAGAATGTTGACTTCACATCCATCTGGTATACTTGCCAGTTGTGTTGTGTTGCTATGGCCAATAGAGTTCTGACAGTGTCTAACCTTGCTACTGGACCAAAAGTTTCACCATAATCAGTACCTGGTTGTTGTGAGAATCCTTTGGCAACAAGTCTTGCATTGTTCTTTTCAATCTGCCCTTTTTCATTGAGTTTAGTCTTGTAAACCCACTTGACACCAATACTCTTCTTGTGACTGGGCAAATCAACAAGATCCCATGTCTGATTTTTCTCAATGGAGTCAATTTATTGGTTCATGGCTTGAACCCAATGTGGCTCCTTAGCTGCTTCATTAAAAGATGTAGGTTGGCATGACATTAAAGCAAAAAGGTTGTGCTATTCAAAGTCATCCAACTGCTGATGGATTTCTCTCAAACTTTTGTTCTCTGATTTTGTGGTTCAGAGAATAATTCTCTGCTAGAAGTTGAGTTATCCTATGAGTGTTCAGTTTGTCCTTGCACCTGCAATCTTGGAAGAATGGTTTGAGGTACTTTCTGTCCTGAATTTTCTGCATTTTTAGAACTTGGCAGCAATGGATTTTGACTGTCCATCTGCTGATTTTCTAAATCATTCCAGAATTGATTTTCCAGAAATTTTACATCTCTGTTGAGAATTAGTTTCTTGGTGATTGGATTGTAAAGCCTGTAAGCTTTAGATGTTTCACTATAGCTAGTGAAAATACATTTCTCACTTCTGTCATCCAGTTTCTTCCTTAATTCGGAAGGTATGTGAGCATATGTTATGCATCCAAATGTCCTGAGATGTGCTACATTGAGCTTTGTCCCACTCCATGCTTCTTGGGGAACTTTCATTTTTAGACTTATGGTTGGTGATCTATTCAAGAGATAAACTGAGCATGCTACTGCTTCAGCCCAAAAAATGTTTGACAAACATTTCTCTTTGAGAAGTGTTCTTGCCATATTCATTATTGTCTAATTTTTTCTCTCAGCCACTCCATTATGTTGTGGAGTATACCTGCCTGTTGTTTGCATGATAATGCCTTGTGATTTGTAGAAGTTTGAAAATTCTCTGGAGTTGTATTCTCCTCCTCCATCTGACCTGAGTGCTTTGATATATTTGCCACTCTGTTTTTCAGCTTCGGCCTTGAATTCTTTGAATTTTGCAAAGTTTCAGACTTGTGTCTGAGAAAATAGATCCATATTTTTCTGCTGAAATCATCAATAAACGTTAGAAAGTAAAAACTACCACCTATTGACTCTATTTGCATTGGTCCACATAGGTCAGTGTGAACAAGTTCAAGATGTTGTTTGGCTTGATTTGATGACTGTGGAAAACTAGTTCTCTTATGTTTTCCAAGTATGAAAGACTCACATGGGGGATTTTGCTCTTTAAAGATAGGTAGACCTTTGACCATGGAGTTTTTTTGAAGAAGACTTAGACTCTGGAATGGTAGATGTCCAAATCTTGTATGCCAAACCATTTTTTCATTCATGATTGATGCACTCTGTGCATAAGGTTGACTCATATTTGCAGTTCTGAGGGTAAGGGGAAACATCCTATTTGGAGTCATAAGGATTTCAGAAATCAATTTTCTACTGGGTTTTTTATCATAAATTTTGCAAGATGCTCCGTCAAAAAGTACCTTATAGCCTTTTTCAATGAGCTTTCATACACTTAGAAAATTATGTTTCAAATCTGGAACATGATAGACATTGTTTATGTCTTTCTTGACATTCTGTTTTGTAAGAATAGGAATAGTTCATTTTCCTTGAACTTTGACTAAGTAATCATTTCCAAGTGTAATATCAGATGAAATTGAAGAATCAATGTACGAAAGTAAATCTTTGTTACCTGTCATGTGATTGCTGCATCCACTATCCAGCAACCAGAGATCTTTAGGTTGTTGTTCAGTCTTGTGGCATGAGAGAAACATACCTCCTAAGGTTTCTCCCGTATGATTTGACACATGTGCTCTGCCTGAGAGTTGATCTGCTTGCTTCTTCCTGCATTTTAATTAATAGTGCCCATACTTTTTGCAGTAATAGCATTGAATGCTTGATTTGTCATTTGATCTTCTCCCTCTGCCTCTTTGAGGCTGGAAATTCTGATGTTGATTTTTTTGCTGTTGTCTTTGACCTTGGAAATTTTGATTCAGATACTATTGTCTGTTACCTCCACTAGAGTGAGGGTAACTTTGATTACTCCCTCTTCCTTGGTGACTTCTACTTCTTCCTCTACCTCTCCCTTTGCTGAAGGAGAATTGAGTTTTGAAAGCATTGGAGATTGACTCATCTATGAGATGCAGTCTGGTCTCATGTGTCACCAGAGAACCAATCAATTCATCTGTTGAAAAACTTGACATATCCTTGGATTCAAGGATTGTTGTGACAACCATTTCGAATTTCTTGGGTAAGCTTCTGAGGATTTTCTAAACAATTCGTTGATCAGTGATGGCTTCACCAGTCAATCTGATCTAGTTCACGATTCCCATGACTCTAGTCATGAAGTGATCCACATTTTCAGACTCTATCATCCTTAGAGTCTCGAATTGCGTCCTCAAGGTCTGTAGTTTAACTATTTTGACCCTATCATTTCCTTGATAGGAAGATTTAAGGATGTCCCAGGTCTGTTTTGAAGTACCAGCGCCTGTGATTTTTGAAAAAATCGAGTCATCCACTGAATTTTGAATCCAAAATTTTTCTTTATTCTCTTTGGTTCTCAGTTCTGCCTGAGCAATTCTCTGCGGATTTGTCATGGTGGCAAGGGCAACTGGATCTGGTTCCATATATCCAAGATCCACTAGTTCCCAACACTCTTGTGCTTGCAAGAATGATCTCATCCGAAGATACCAAAACTCGTAATTCTTTCCTGGAAGAATCAGACCCTGAGTTGGTCCTAAATTGCTAGACGACGCCATAAAAAAAAAATTGTAGAAAAAGCAGAGGGAAATTTCGTATTTTACCTCCAATCGCCAAAATGCTGATTTGCCGATGGCCGAAAGGAGCTTATCGGCCTTGAATTGACCTTGGTCACCGAGCTATGTGACCACGCGCCTTAATGTTAAAGCGCTATGGGATTTTTGGGTTTTTTGCCTTTCAAATTGTCGAATTACGAAATGCGCCTTTGAACTGTTTCAATGGTCCAGATCTTCCTATGATCTAACGGTTCAGATCTTATCGGGATATCATGAATCGGGACTTTGTGAGCCCTGATGTCAAGCTCTTCTGACTCCTCGATTCCCTGATCTCTGATTTACCGATGGTTCTTTCCTTTTGGGACTTTTCCTGATTCCTTTGATCTCCGCCACGCGTCCTCCTATATTGGACGGTCCTAATTTCTCCTCGTGATTTCATGATTTGATATGTTCTGGATGTCTCATCTGCAGGATCTGCGAAACACCAAACCCCGGTGTGCTGATTGACTCTCCCGATCTCTCCCACGTGTCTCCTCAAGATGGATAGCTCCGATCATTTACGGGGTTTTCACCATAAAGAAACCCGATCTCTTGTCCTCGGGATTCGCGATTTGTCGAATCCTGATATGCCGATGGACTCTCCTCTTTCGAGGCTTTTCTTGAGTCCTTGTATTTACTCCATGTTTCCCCTCAATATGGACAGTCCACATCATTTTGCGATTTCGTGACTTGCGACGCCAAAGTTTCTAACAACTTGAAAACCCCGGGTGTCGAAATGCCGACGGTTTCCTCGATGTCTGCCACGTGTCCAAACAAAAGAACGGCTGAGATCTTATCGTTGTTTCGTGAATCATGATTTCACGAGTTTTGAAGTCGTGTTGCGACGGTCTTTCAAAATCGCGAACTCTGAAATGTCGATCTGACGATGCACTGATCTGCTGCCACCTGTCCTTTGAGATGGACGGCTGTGATATTTTTGAGATTTCACGATATCGCGTATCAGAGTTTCTGGAGAGAAGACTCCTTTGCTCATCCAACTTCCGATTCCCGATTTTGCGATGGGAGAAGATCGACGGCTCATGATCTTTCATGATCCAATGGTCCAGACTGACTTGTGATTTCGTGATTCGTAAATTCTCACGGTAGTGTAAAGACACCTTGCAAGTCAGCGAAATGCCAAGATCTCTCCATGTGTCCTTGATGATGTCATGACTTCACAAGTTGGAATTCCTTCTGTGTGCTCCAGAGGATTAAACCTCATGCACCTTATCGTTGATCTAACAGCAGTTGGTCCTCTGTGCAAGATCTAACAGCTAAAATGATTTCTCCTTTTCCACGCTATCCACGTCTCTTCTGAACTGTATTACCATCTTGGATCTGTTCGCCTAACAAAACTTACAGCCACAATGGCTATCCTTTGCACATTCGATGCAATCTTTGCATAATTTGAAGGAATTATCTCTTGCGGAAGAAAAAATAATGTGAATCTTTCAAAGATTTGAAATAATTTCATGAGTTCTCTGTCCTATGCTTCAATCTTTGACAGTTTTGAAGAATTCCAGCAATTCTTTAAACACTTCTTCTTTCTTTAACAATCTTCATGAATTTGAACAAATGTCCGTGAAATCTTCAACGTTTCTGCCTCCTTAAGCTCTTCTGCATGAATTTTGATGATTCTTGAGAAGATTACAAGAATCTTTAATGTTTCTTCTTCTACGCTCTCTTCTTCCTCGATCTTTTGAGCATTGTACGCTCTGCTTCCTCTGCAAGCTTCCTACGGCGATCTTTTGAGAGTATTACAGACAGCTCTCCAAGCCTTGTGAAAAGTCTGTGTCGCGTGCTCTCAAGATCCATGAAGCTCTGCTCTGTGAGCATCGAGTTGCTCTCCTGACTGTGTGAAGAGGCTTACTACTGAAGCTCTGATACCATGATAAATTGTGAAGAGAGAAATGCAGAGACAAAGATAAAATAGAAAACAGTATATTCAAATGTATGAAGAAGTTCAGAAGTGATTCTGAAGAGATTAGAAGAGTTTACAATGAAATGGGAAATAGCTGAGCTAAATAGGCTCAAGCAAGACAAAAATAGAAAGTACACCTGGTCAGGACAGCTGGCAGTGTACAGTCAGACTATTGAGGTTACATTATATTTAACAAGGAGTTCATGAATACTCAACCGCCATAGAATTTCTGAGGAAAATTTTACACAAAATTGTACTGAACCTTTTCCTCAACCGCCACAGAATTTATGAGAAAATTCTCTTTACAAAATCGGGGATATATTAGATATATTTTCTTTTATGAGGAAACGGCTCGCGTGGGACCTGAATGGACCTGTAATGCAAAAAAATCGTGTCCCTGATTTGAAAAATTCTTCTCAAGTTTTTCACAATCGACCCTGCAATATTATCTTTCAATTCTGGCACGGGTTTCAACTCTAAAAATGGGAGCTATGGATTGGGTTAGAAACTCAATGCACATGTATTTATCACTTATAAACCTGGAAAATTGATGGGTGGTAAGTGAAATAGAGAAAGGAAATAAACCCTAGGTTAATAACGTTTCAAATTCAAAGGATAATACAACTTAAAAAAATGCATAGCCCAATCTCATGTCATAACAAAACTTAATGACGTGACCAACATGATTTAACATATGTTAGGATCAAATAGGTAAATTTTGATCTGTAATCTTGCATGCAGGTGTAATTTTTGGCTAGGGGAATCATAATTTTTCATAATAGATCAAAACATATATATCTCATATGCTTATGCTTTGATTTTGCAATGGAAATCACAACAAAACTCCATAATGACAATCTAACATGTTTCATTAATGAGACCAAAGCATGAGCATTTGATATATAAAGATAGAAGAATCATGCCACACCAAATAAAAAATAATCTCATTCATAATCTTGATTTGCATTTAAAAGAAAAACTAGATTTCATGTTGCTCGAGATCATACAGAAAATGGCATCAGATCGTCAAATGATATTGAAAAGCATAAATATTTTCCTCAAAATCACGTTTCAAAAACATTTAACGAAATGGATACAAAATCATGGAGAATTTGAGGATAAGAAACCATTAAATACTAAAGCAATGATGTCCAACAAAATTAAATCAAATGAATAAAAACCAATAGGAATAATGTATTTACAAGGGGATCCTTTAAATTCTCGAGAAAAATTTAATGCGAGCTATTCTGGCCAACAAATAACAACTCACTGGGTGAAGCAATTATCTCTGCAAAATAATTAGAAATCTTTTAATATTTCTTTCAGGAATAGAAGTCAAGTATTTTGAAGTGTCACAACCAAAACAATATGAAGAGCTTCTCCTCTAGCTTATGTAGTATTAATCAACTATGATGGTATGGAATATCCATATTGTTTCTATCATAACTCAGAAACTTTGGAAATTATGTCCATTTTACTGTGCATATTCTGTTGTACTAGTAATCAACCCTTGAGGAAGGTAGGCTAGTGAATTTATAGTGTTAATATGTCTTCAATACCACATGCATGGCCACTTCTACTAGCAGGCATTTATATCCTCAACAGGGATACCTTTAACCCAATTTAGAATGCTTTGATCCCATATGTCAGGTAACCCTTTACTTTTTTTATTTTTTGAAATTAGTTGAAAGCCATTTCCCTGGTTTGATTACCATAAAATGACAATGACATTCACAATATCTAGTCAAGGTAATGGCTTTTAGATGAGACCTCTTGTCTTTTAATTTTACGACTAAAATCCATTACCCTGGCTTGGTGACCAGTAGTGGTAATTTCACTTTGTCAAAGCCCATGATCATGGTAGGTCGTCTCATGATGAGACCTCCTATCCTTCAACCAACACTTATGTTAAGGTCATGGTACATTTAATTTAATCTTAGAGAGATTATCTAACAATTGGGGAAGCAGTAGTGAAAACGCCTTAAGAGCAGGGATGGCATAAGAAGATAATAGTTACTAAAATTTCACTAGCTAGTTGTGCTCTCCCAGAACCAATTACTTTAAGATTAAGTTATCTTTTGAGGTATTATGTTCTGTTAATACAAAAGTTCATGAGTGATGATATACAAATCTAGATTTATTTCAATCATATTTTATGGATGATATTTCAAAACCAAAGGAAGAGATTGATCAGGAGTTTTGGGAGAAATAATATTGCAAAAAATTGCCTCATTGGGATAAGATTTCTTCCTTTTATATCATAGATTTTGCCTTATAGTGAGCACACTAGAAAAAACCAAATAAAATCTATGATAAAATCAAACTTATTCAAATTTCAAGAAAACTCAAAAGAAAAAACTAGTAGAAGCTGCAAATGACAACCTAAAATGGGAATCAATCACAATCAAACAAATTTCAAAATATAAGAAAATAAAAATTAAAACCATTATGACCGAGCAAGATAAAGACACATTTTAGCATAAGGAAGAAGAATTAATAAAGTTTTCTTTTGTTCGATGTATCCTTTGTATTGCATGGATAATTTTATTCAAAACAAAATCCTAAGTTTAAAGAACAGTTATGAGAAAAATAGAGTTCTTTATCAAGGTGTCTTTTCCTTGAGCTCATGCATCTTTCTTCATGATCAAACATTAAAATAAAATCCTCAATGATTGTCTATTGAGATAAGAATAAATATGAAAAATAAAAATGAGAAAATGATAAAGAATCTTCCTTGACAATAACTTATTTGCAGCTTGAATTTTTTCATAACTTCTAGGAGGCACACATATAAACTAAGTGTTTATATCAAATCTGTTGCGAAGCCAACAAAGACCTATAAGGAAAAAAACAATAAAGATAAAAAAGACACTAAAAAAATATGAAATTAAATTTAGACTATCAGAAGATGAAGACCAACATATGTAAATTCACCTTGAGGAATATTATTGTGGTTTACCTTAGAGTTTTTAATAATATCCAAAAGGTTTGTAAAAGAACCATCTTCTTTCCTGATAGGATATTAAAATTTAAAAGAAACAAAAGAAGTGTTTCATTCTCCGTATAATATATCATATGTTAATGATCATCTTATTTATTAAGGAAATTATCAAAATGTGAAAGAACGCCACTAAAAAGAGAATGGTTTCATGTTCATAACAATTATTTAATAAAATTGATATAATTGAATACTTGAAATGATTAGAAATATCAACTCTTATGCTCATCTACGAAAACCATTTTCAATCTCCTTCAAAACTATAGAAAATAATCTAGATAATTGTTACGAGGAAAATCTCTCTATGGCATGGGGTAAACCACAATAGATGGAATGACATGCAGAAATCAACTCTAATCCCAAATATTCTATATAAATGAAATGCTAACGTTTGATGAAGACCATCGTTGAGCACGCAACTCAAAGCTCTATACCTGTAACTTGTCCTCAACAAACAAGATACACACGCATATGGTAAAAATATATAATGTTATCATATAGATTAGCATAATCCATTAACATACATGACAAATACGCCCATGGCATAATAATTCAAATATTTGGAAGATATCAATTGGATGAGAAAAGAGTATTTCTATTAAAATAATCAACAAAAGTATACAAGTGACAAACTTTTGTAACGACACACATCAAAACCAAGAAACCAAGTCCCTCCAGTTGGGCCTTCACCACTTCAATACTCCACCAAAGAGAAGCTCATATAAAGGAGTCAATGAGGTTCTCCATCACAAAGAAAGAAGATATTAGGGGTTGAACAAGGAGTTCAGACTTTCAAGGATAAAGCGATGCAAACTCAATACGAAGTGAAATTTCTCCAGACTGTCTTTGCTCTCAAAGTTGAATCTCTTTTCAAAGCTTGGATATGACACAATTTATAGCCTTCAAATTGAATTGAAGGTTTGATTCAAAGGGTTTCCAATATATGAAAGTTCATGGATAATGGATCTCATGACATGGCATGGAAACCCGACATAATTTTTAATTTTAAGCACCAAACGTGATGTACACGGGTTGTAGTGGAGCAACCTGCGTATATGTTTTTTTTTTAACTGATAAGGCATGCCATTGTGGAAAAATGTTCTTTTTTTCTCTAGAAGGTACAAAAGGGGACTTCAAGTATGCATAAGGAAATGGAAATGCCATCCAAGCAAGTTGCATGGGGTGAGGAAAAAATTGTTGTAATAGATTATGCCTAATGTGTGAGGTCAGAGGAGTATTTGGAATGGCCTTAATACATTCTAATTCCCAGAAGTGGAGTAATGGAGACTTAGTTGGAAGTGCTAGTTACTCATGAGAATATTACAATCCATAATGACTTTGTACACATGTTTTCCAATTTAAATTACACTGCAGATCCATGTGGAAATATATCAAATAGTTGTTCATGGCCATGAATAGGCAATACAAATAAAAAATATGCCATAGGTTTTCATAGTCATGAACAAGGAATAGTGGAATCTAGTCTCAAAATAAATCTGAAGATATATGTATACAATGGAGTACAATATGATCTCCTATGATCACTGAAGTCATATAGGTATTGGTCCAATGAAAGACAACAACAGATTAGGAATGTTTCTACTGTAAGCTGGAGGTATTCTACACTATCCACCAAAGGTGCGAGTCTACATCATGTGAATAGAGGATTTGAGGTCGAACACAATGAGACTTCATTTGATTACTGGTCATTAAGGTATATTGTTAACAAACACGAGACACCTACCGATAATGAAAGTAGGTATAAAGGAACTGAGAACATTATTACAAGTGTGAATAAGGGTGTGGAGGTCGAACACTTGAAGAATCTATCGATTATGAGACATTGATGTATTACCAACTGTCGATGGTAGGGGAACCTACCACTGATGACTGCAAGCCTCTAGGTAATCATAGGACTCTAGGTCTCATTTCCAGAATAGGTGAGCTGAATTCAATGGAAGGAGACCCACTAAAAGGAGAGCATTAGGGCATCTCTCATCAGTCAACACGAGGTACAAAGCAACAACTTTATGATTAGGAGGAGCTCAGAAGATAGGATGTTCATGAAGTAATGACCATGTGCATCTCTCGTATGTACCAGATGCAAGTGGTGCACGAATGAGACCCTCGGAATAACAACCAATAAGAAAAATTGTCAAAAAAGGAGAGGAAACCACCAATAAGGATAATGGAATCCAAGACACTGCATGAATCCTAATGTGTGAATATATTTCTTGCCGTCAAACACAAGGGAAAGCCCCCCATCAACAACCAATGAGGATATGCCAACTGTTGGGTTCAAGGTTATCTACCCATAATGAAAGTAGGACCAACATGCATGGTAGGAATACAAATTCATGTGAATTTGAGATATACTGAGGGTATGGCCGACATTAAAAGTCAATAGTTCTGAGAAATGACCGAGACTAGATTATAGACATCCTTTTGAATAAGAGCATGATACATATGGATAACTCAGGAAACATAGACTTGATGATAAAAATTAATGATGCACGAGGCATCAATGAACTCTCCATAGGGACTGGAAGAATAACCAGTCAGAGGAGTAAACTCTATGTAATGATATCAACTTCCTATGTTCATTGTAAACCCAAAATTTGGATGACAGTGGACTCAAAATTTTTTGATCTATTCACAAGCAACATGACTGCGGCTGATATGAGATAATATTCTTTTCCCGCCTGTCTTTTTTTGTTTTTTCATAGGAAAATAAATGCTATGATACAAGAGAGGAAACGAGTGTCATGAGTAAGAAAATAGCTCCAAACAATGGAACATACATATGCTCAATGCAAGGAAGTACATGTAGGGCATGGACACTTGGGGGAATGTTTCTTCTTAGGGTAAAGGTTTTCAAGTTGCAAAGGATATAAAAAAGGCTCTTCTTGGCTAGTGATGAAAATTGTTGAAGTAAGAGGCTTATAATGAGAAAGAGGAAACCATCAATAGGCTCAATACTGCAATCATTATGATGGAATGTGATTGCAACTTAACTCCAAATAATGTCAGTTTTCATAGATTTAGTCCCCTAGGCCCAAAAGAGTATAAAATAATACCTAGGAGAACTCTTATAGCCAATGGTGACTAGAGTATTCATTTTTCATAAGTAGTCTACTTGGTCTGAAAAAGGGTTAAACTTACACAAAATAGACCTCCTTTCAAAGTCATTTAAGGAGTGTGAAAGAGACAAGTTCACTCAACAATATTTTCATTTTTTAGAGAGTCGGGAAAGAACTTAACCAAGACTCAGGGGGAGTCCCACAGGTAATGGTTAGAATGCTTGTGAGTAAGAATATGTGGTTCGAATGAAAATTCATATAGAAACTACAAGGTACTCCCTATCTTATGGAATAAATTCTGCATGGGCACCAAATAGCACAAAGTTTCTAACTAGGGTACCCATGTTTGGTAAGCCTCTACCACTTAATAATGACACTTCTAGTAGTAGTATGAAGGTTCTGTGTCGCTAATAGATGGGTTCATACCTAGGGTGTATGGATCACGGTCATAGGATCATGAAAGAATTAAAAATGAAGTGAAAACCTTTCTTATATGTGAGTGAAATAATATACCTGCCAAAGGCATGAACGGGCGGGATGACGCTGGAAACCACAAAAAATCTTGGAAAAAACCACCAAAAACCAATTCTTTCTACTACACTATTAGTCCATAAGGTAAAAAATTAGCACAAACTATATGAAGTGGGTAAAAAATTTCTACTAATAGTAAAAATAAACCATTTTACCATACCATTTGAGTTTTTTCACCCACATAGTGCATTTTAGGCCATCTTTCCCATGATCTTCAAGTGTCGATTGCGGGAGATACGATCAACGAAATCAGTAACCGTCTGGACCAAGTAAATATCATCCCCTCTACTTCAATTTTAATGGTTTAAATTTCAATTTTAGGCCTCATTTTTTGAGTATTAGAGGTCATAATATGTAAATTAGGGTATACGCAGGTGACAGTTCATCGGGTCATGTATACGACCCCATATACATGGGAAAAATGAATCTTGTCTGCATATATGCATCCCTATACACAATTGTTACCAATCTATCCTGTGTACAAGTCCGTGAACACTTTTTTGAAGGAATTTAACTCAAAAAATGGATTTTCCTTTGTAGGATGGTGATTAAATGGAGGGAGAGAGAGCATGAAGAGATAGATGTAGCAGTGGGAAGGGATGCATGGGCCCAATAAGCTTTAAAAATATGAGGCCTTTATAAATTTTGGGATCTCAAAGGAATGAGGGCTCAAGTGAGGTTACTCCAGTTGCTAGTAAACTAATGAGATACAGAGACATAGGCCTTCAACCTCGATGGGAAACCATTGAGGATTGAAGTGAATGACATATATTTTATCACAGGATTGTCTTGTCAAGGTGAGGTAGTGAATCTTAAGGCCTGAGGGGATGGGGGTGGTATGACTATGGAGGAGTACATTGCCACCCACTGTGTCGCAAGCATAGATAAATTAGGGAGCCAACTCCCAATCAGCGTGATATAGAACCTGAGTTTAAAGATCTTCATTCTTGTACTTACATAGATTTCAGGGTCGACCTCATTGCACCAGGCATCAAGGCCACTCATGCTTTATCCGGTGGAGTGTCTAAGAACCATTGTTTATAACTGGTGTACCTCACCATTGGCTAACATGAAGAGCCATTTGATGGTTTGCAAACAAGGGAAAAAGAGAAACTTCATATTTGCATCCATTCTTTGTAGTTTTTTCTTTGAGCAAGTTCTATGCTTGAGCCCTAGAGTAGAGATTCCAACCATGTCATGGTGGATCGATGTGATCAGGCGGCTAGGCGTTGGTAGGGCACCAACCCCTACAATGATGAGTTATTTTTTTGGTGGCGTCGACATGTCATAGCCATCAACGACTACTCTTACGGTAGGATCAACTAGAAAGGAGATCTAGAAATTCCTTTTACACCACTTTCTGCCTACGTTGGTATTGGCAAGAAATGTTTTTATATATTTCATTTTTTTTTTGTTTTTTAAAATAAAAAATGAAAGTATTTTTGTATGGTATCAAGTATTAACAATTGATTTGTTATGCATATGTAGGTCCGCAACTGATAGAGGGATTCCCACAACATCGGCGGAGGAGCCGAGGAGATAAGCACATGGGGGGAGATGAAGAGAGAGTGTTGCAGAATGTTCAGGGGAACCTATCTCGATTGATGCACATGATTCCTATGGTTCAAGTGGAGGATCTGTCAGAGGCTATGTAGTTACAGGTGGTGGGTGTACCCCATGTGTGGTTGTGACTGTTATGGAGTCTCGCAAACCCTGTAGTGTGCTATCATGATACGCATATGATGCCACATGCATAGATTCCATGGTCATATTATATACCAAATAGATATGTATTTTGAGGGTGTGAGCCCCATTTTGTACTATGACACCATGTTGTTTTTGAAAGGATGAAATATAAAAGAAATTGGTATTTGGCTTTACTTATATATGTTACAATGTCTACATGCATGAATTTGTTTTCTTTTCTTAGTTATGTGAAAATTTCCAATCTAAAATATAATTAACATATGCATCAAATACATGATTAGAATTTCTAGGTATGTGACTATAAGTAATAAAATGAAAGTATTGTTCCAAAAGTCATACCCGTAGGAATCGTCAGATTATAGTAGGGTCTCGCACATGAAAATTTCCATTTAACTGACATATCACTAACTGGGAGTCCATATCGAACCTCAGTAAATAATTCCACCAGTTTTTCGCCTTTTCAGTTAGTACATGGTGTGGAGTCAATTCTTCCAATTGAATGCAAAATACCTTCCCTCAAGTTGGAAATTGATATCCTACCTGACACATCCAATCTTGAAAAACGCGACCATACTAGGGAATGATCTTCTTTATTGGGGTTTTGGAGTGTTTTTCTCCTTGATTTACTCTCTGTTAGCCTGATTTTCCTTCTCACCTGATGGCTTGACAACCTATTTTTACTTTGCATATGAGTTTCTTCGATTAAACCTTTCCCTGGAAGTGTTTTACTAGATATACATGGTTTTTCCCTTGACAAATGCATACATACGCAAAATGTCCTCTTGTAGGATGCATACATACGCGATTTTTTCTCAAAAAATCGTGTACATAAGCTCTTTAGTCTTGCTAGTTGAGTTTGATGTTTGCTGCATGAGTTTGGTTGGTTATTGAGTCTTCTTGGGTCTTTGTCTTGACTGTCAAGTGCTTACAGAATGATAGGAAACCTTCTTATTGTTGATTTTTTGGGCGGTATTCTTTCTTATCATATTTTTCATTAGTTGTCCTTGCACATTGGTCTGAGTGTTTTCTTCTTGGTATCCTACTTGGCTTGTTTGTTTTTGCTTGCAGTAGGGTCTATATGTGAAGTTGCTATTCTGTCCTTGCATTTTATTTTCTTTATATCAAAAATAAAATAAAAACATTTTCTCATTTTCCATTATGGAATTTTCTCTTGTGATTACTTTCATTGTTTTTGACACATCTGGAGAGATTGCATTTCATTGAACTTGTAGAGATTGCATTGGAAAGGTTTCATTTAGAAGCATACCATCTCTTTGGAATTCAAGACTAGTGCTTAGTAATGTTTTTATATTTGATTATTTTATATGTTGATTCGTAATACCGTCAGTTTCATGACCGTGCCTCTTGAGTAAGAAGAATCCATTAAAATTAACATCGATTAATTAAATTTGACTAGAGACATTTTTATTTTTCAGGGTACACAAACAAGTATAGGACATAGGGCCTTGGAATAGGATTTTGTGAGTAAAATTATCCAAGTCTATTAAACTAAACATATTTGTCTGATGAGGGAGTGGTGAAACCCATTCTATAATTAGTGACATTAGGAGGCTCCATTCACACCGGAGTTAAGAACGAGGTCACACAAAGTTGGTTGCAGATATAGCCCTCTAATACCTTCTTAGTGTCAGAGATATTTCTATTGTTCTATTCATATTTCGAGGTCTTGTTAATACCTTTACCTCCATGAGAGGCAATGCTTTCAATATTTTGGGCTTTGATACCCTACCCATATGGTGGATCATACTTACAACTATTCTCTTGTGCATTAGTTATATTGTGGTGACTCTAGATTTTTGACATAGGTAGCCACATAGGTTACTTGCAGGGGTTATTCTACAGGTACCCTGAGTCAGATAAGGGTCGGACAACACACAAGCTTTATGGAGGATTATCTCTCCAGGGGGATTTGACTGACTACCCTGTTAAGCCCATGAGGGCCCTTATCACTAATTATGATACCTCCAATCTTTTGAAGGGAATCTCAGGCTCCTCTTGGGTGAGACATACCTACTTTAGTGAGGGGGGGCCCTTTTAGCCAATATATCCTATTTGTGTGTATTAGCCTTTTTTCTTTATTTTTGCATGCTCTCTGATTATTATTTTTCCCTAGGATTTGGTTTTATATCTTGAGTCTTGAGTCATCGTGGATAAATACCAGCCTCCTCACAATTCTCATTGTTTGTTGAAGTTACCACAACATATTGAGTCTTTACCGAAGTTTCCTTCTAAAAGGCGTAAAATTAATAAATGTGATACATATATCTCCATCTCCCAGACTTATGATCATCCATTTATGAATACTGAGTCAAAACCGAATGTTGTAAGGAGTACCTCGACTCCTAAATATTATGTTATTAATGGGATTCCTTTGACTCCTTCAGCCTCGACGGTTGGGGTGCCAGAGATCCCCACGTATACTGCTACCCAACCTGTGGGTTCTACTCAACCCATAGGAATGAACCATTTCAGATCTCTTTTTTGTATGCCAGGTTACAATTCAGTCAATACCTTCGGTCTCTAATCCATTTTCTTTTGGTATGCCCAACATGACATCGCAGCTCTCATCCTCCATTCCAATGGCTAATGTGAATCCTAGTTTTTGACCTAGGGGGCATGGCTCCTCTGTATTCTCCTCTCTCGTGTGGTGGAGGCCATATTCCTAAAATGAATCCTACAGTTGGAGGTTGTCCTCCTTTTTCTTCCGAGCCTAATCCTAGTCTCAATGCTCCTAGATGAAGTGCTCAACAAGGAAGGCAAGTTACTTCCTATGTTTTGTCCTTTATCCCCTCTTCCTCCATGCTGATTCTGAAAAACACATTTATTATGGTGAATCCCCCTCTGTCCTCCAGAGTTCCATATGGAGGGAGTAAGCTTCACACTATGGGAAACCCCCATCCCATAGCCGCTTTAGCTGGGGGCAACATGTATAACCCTCATTATGTCGTTTTCATGGGTATGGTTCCCATACAACCTTTTATGAATCTATTTGGAGGAGGATATTATCCTACCAGATAGGGCCATGGCATATATGAGAACCCTTGATGGCCTGCAATCCCTCTGTCCCAATATTTCTCGGGAGCATGGGATTAAACACTACAACCCTGACTCCCTTTTCTAGCCATGCCTAATCTTCCATATTTGTCAAAATTAATGAATGACCATGTGCATCATGATTCGTTATATCCCCTTGTCCCCACCAAGCTCCCTTCATACATTCAAAAATTGAAGGCAAAGACTAGCGAGGATCCGGGTGATCATGTCACTACTTTTCATATTTGGTGCTCATCTAACTCCCTGAATGATGATTCTATTTGTTTGAGGATATTTCAATGCACTCTCATGGGGGTCATTGAAAAATGGTACATTGAGCTATCGGGGGGAATGTACAGAAACTTTAATCAGATGGTTTCGGTATTTTTCAACCACTTCCAGTTGTCGGTTCGTTATGATGTCGGTATAGGACTTTTATCATCCCTCCAACAAGATAAAGCCACACATATCTCAGACCATATCTAAGAGTGGTGTATATGGAAGAGGTTGATCAAAGCCTACATTCCTCCAGAGTTTCTGTTGGAGTCGCTCCTTAAGTCTTTATTTCCTTATATTTCGAAGGATGTCTCTACATCCAGAGTAACATCTGAGGAAGAATCCATTTTCAAAGCCTAGCAATTGGACCTCATAAATGCTCAATCTAGGATGTTATAAGAAATTCTTCCTGACGCACCACGGTCGAACTATGACCCTAGAAAAAATCTTGGGCCTCATGTTGATGGGATCATAGGCTTCGCAAATGCTAAGTCTAGAAATTTGGTGACGAACCAGTTGAAAGATTTATCTTGAAACTATCCTGTAGCAGGACAAGATTCGGTTTCATCCTCCACTCCCACTCAGTCAACGGATGTGCATTTTGTATATTCGTCGGCTAACCGAAATGGTAACCAACAACAAGAAAGGAGTAGAAGGAAAGGATGAGGTAATACTTGTAAGGGTGGGAAAAATAATAACAAAGCCAAGGACAACACTAACAATGATAGATCTAACATCAATGCTGGTGAGGGAAAGAAAGAAAAACAAAAGGTGAAGTTTCCTTTTAAAGTTTGTAAAGATGATCACCTTACCCACCTATGTCCCAAAATCAGGGAAGCCTCGAGGATCTTATCACAATCGCTCGTTATGCTAACAAATTTGTTTCTACATAATCAACACATGGCCTTGGGGACCTCCAACATTGGAAATGCATTGAGCGGGAATCAAAACCCCTCGACACATGAAGGTGACCATATATGTGTCAATATGGTAAAGTCTCAGATTGAGGTAGCCACTTTATCTCGTGATTATAGTTCTTCAAAGACTGTTGTAGGTCCAGAGTCTCCTCCTCTGGAAACACCCTTGCAAATTGAAAATTTGGAACCTCCACCTTGCATTCCTAAAGGAGTACTAAAACACTTTGCCCACAATCCTAATGCCAGATCTTCCCAGAACTATTCAATTTTCGAATGTCTGGGTCAAACCCCTTGTGTGATGTCAGCTTTGGAGGTGCTCTAGATGTGTCCTTCACAAAGGAACACCTTATTATATGATTTAGGAGCTCTAGACCCATGTGGCTCGAAGGTTATTAAGTTTTACTTCATGGATGTTAAGCCTCACTTACCTTACCAAGCAGATTTTCAAATCCATGTGAAGTACATGAAAATTACCATCAAACACAATGTAATTGATGAGGGTTCTACGACGTACGTAATGTCCCTAACCTATTGGAAATCCATTGGCTCTCCGAATCTATCCCAATTTATGACTATGTTGACAACAATTGATGGGCATTTGTTTCGTCCCCAAGTAATTATTCCTTCTTTTCCGGTCAAGTTAGGTGGAAAGACAATGGAGGTTGATTTTGAGTTGGTTGATGTGCCCCTTGACTATAATTTACTACTAGGGAATAATTGGACTTATGCCATGAAAATAGTCGTGTCGTCTATTTTCTACACTCTATGTTTTCCTCACAAAGGGAAATAGTGACGATTGATCAATTGTCCTTTGCACATGCTAGTCGTAATGCATCACTTGGATCTTCAGTCTCTATGATCGAAAATTATCAATAGGAAAATGAGGATGTTGGTGTCGGAATGTATTCCTCTCTCATGGGTAGCTTTGATTTCATGGCACCAATTCATCACATTCATGCCATTTCCAGTGAGTCTTGGTCATCGATGAGGTTCATTCTTTTATGTACTTCGTATTTCAATGACCCCATGACCCTACCTTCCCCGACTATGTCGTACAAAGTTTAGTCGCATATTGGCCTGACAATGCCACTGTTAGCGACATAAGTTGCGTAGCAGTCTATTCTTGACAATGCCACTGTCAGCAACATAAGTTGCATAGCAGTCTATTCTTGATGATACTTTACCCTCAGATGAATCCATCTTAGAGGCCATCTATGGTCCTCATAGGCCTTGGAACAATATGCATCATCTCTCCTATTTCCTCCCAGAGCTTGTTAGGATTGAACATAATGACTTTAGATCTACATTGAGTGAGATAGTTGGTCACGTTGTGGTTCCATTAGATACACATGGTATTTATGCCGAAGGAAACATGGAAAATATTTCTCCTACCATCATTATTGACATCTCTCGAGTTCCTGGAAAACTTGAGAACATATATTGGTGCAGATTGTTCGCCTGTAGAAATTCAGATCTACACCGATCTCTTTAGATTATTTCATGATGTATTTGCTTGTTCATATGAAGAGATTCTAGGGATCAACCCCATAATTTTTGAACATTATATAAAGACCTATCCAGATGCTAGAACTATTCAAAAACATCTTAGATATGTTAATCCTAGGAAGGCCCCTACTATTAAGGTAGAGGTAGATAAGGTACTTATTGTTGGTTTCATATACCCGATTCCCTTGAATGAATGGGTGTCCAACCCTATTCCCATGAATAAAAAACAAGGAACCATACACATATGTATGGATTTTCAAGACCTGAACAAGGCTTGTCCTAAAGATAACTTTCTGACTCCTTTCATTGACCAAATTCTTGATGAGTGTGCGGGAAGAAAAATCTTTTCTTATATGGACAGATTTTCAAGGTATAATCAAATTCAAATCAAACCTAAGTATCAACATAAGATGATGTTTATTTGTCCTTGGGGTAATTTTGCATACCAGAAAATGGCTTTCAGCCTTAAAAACACTGGAGCAACCTTCCAATGTTCAATGACCTTTGATTTTCACGATCTCAAGCATATTGTCAAATCTTAACTAGATGATCTTGTTTCTCACTCTCGCAAGGGAGTAGATCACTCCACTCATGTTTGATTAGTATTTGAGATATGTCATTACTATCACATTCAATTGAACCCTCGCAAGTTCATCTTCTACATTAGGTCTGGCCATCTTTTGGGATTCTTAGTATCTGAGCATGGTATCATGGTAGATCCTATGAATGTTGAGGAAATAATTCGATTGCCTCCCCCACGAAACATTCAACAACTTCAATGTTTATAGGGGAAGGATAATTTATTTG
This sequence comes from Picea mariana, assembly GCA_032191745.1. NCBI lineage: Eukaryota > Viridiplantae > Streptophyta > Pinopsida > Pinales > Pinaceae > Picea > Picea mariana. The sequence goes on along the minus strand of JASDQU010500746.1, from coordinate 9,327 downwards.
TTCCGTTCATAGTGAACTATGCCAATTTAACTAAGGGTCTCATGCATCTTTTGAATAAGGATACTCTGTTTATATGGAATGAGAGAGCCCAGGAATCCTTTGATGCTCTTAAGAAAGGTTTGGTATTGACACCTCTGTTGAAGCCCCTAGACTACAGTAGAGACTATTTTATTTACATCGTCGTGTCTGAAGGGACGGTTGGTATAGTTCTGGTTTAGGAGGATGATGAGATCCATGAGCACATTGTCTACTATCTCATTCGAAACCTAGTCGGTCCTTAATTTAAATACTCTCGCATAGAGAAACTAGACTTAGTCATCGTACATGCAGTTCAAATATTACGACATTATTTATTACTTTCCAAAACTACTGTAGTTGCATATATTAATCCATTTCAGTACGTCCTCACTAGGCGTATCATGGGGGAAAATACAATAAGTAGATTGTTATTTTTCAATAATTTGATCTTGATTTCGCTTCGACGAAGTCTAAAAATCACTAGTTTTTGTCGAGTTGATATCGAACTTCCCTCAACTATATGAGGACATTTTTTGTGACGATTCGTTCATGGATGAAAATATATTCCTTATCATATCTTTGGATCCCTGGTATGGAGACATTCTAATTTATCTTCAAACCTTGAAGGTATCCCATCATCTATGGAGAGATGATCGACGACATATACGTCATCGGGCTAAAATATACCTTATCATCAGTGACACTTTGCATCGTCGAGGAGCAGATAAAATTTTGCTTCGTTGCTTGAATCACGAGGAAGCTAAGTCTGTTATCAATGATTGCCACAGTGGGGCTTATGATGGTCATTTATCCGGGTTTGCGACGGCACAAAAAATGTTGCGAGCTAGCTATTTTTGGCCATCAATTTTTAAATATTGTGTTGAAGCGGTCAAGAAGTGTCACCCTTTCCAGGTGTTCACTCGAAAAATGCACTCTCACCCAACCCTTGTTCACCCACTCATCACCATTGGTCCCTTCACCAAGTGGGGGGTATATTTTATGGACTGTAACCCAGCTTCAGCTGAAGAGCATCAACATATCATTGTGGTTGTGGATTACTTCACTAAATGGGTAGAGGCCATGCCTACCATTAAATATAATGGTAAGACTACAACATTCTTCGTATTCAACCAAATTATAGCCCAGTTTAGAATCCCAAGAGACATTGTCACTGATCATGGCAGTCGCTTTCAGAATGAAATGATGAAAGAGTTATCATCAAAATTGGGCTTTAAGTACGATCATTCTTCCCCTTATTATACCCAGTATGGTCTCCAATTTTGTTACGAGGAAAATATCTCTATGGCATGGGGTAAACCACAACATACTGAATGGCATGCCGAAATCAAATCTAATCCCAAATATGTTATATAAATGAAATTTTAACAAAACAAGGCCAAGAGCCTACCTCTTCTAAACGTTTGTTGAAGACCACCGTTGAGCACGCAACTCAAATCTTTATACCTGCAACTTGTCCTCAACAACCAAGATAAACAACCATATGGTGACAATATATAATGTTAGCATATATATTAGCATAATCCATTAACATACATGAAAAATATGCCAATGGAATAATAATTTGAATATTTGCAACATATCAATTAGACGAGAAAAGAGTATTTCTATTAAAATAATCAGCGGAAGTATACAGGTGACAAACTTTTGTAATGACACATATCGAAACCAAGAAACTAAGTCCCTCCAACTGGGCCTCCACCACTTCAATCCTCCACCAAAGGAAATCTCATATAAAGGAGTCAATGAGGTTCTCTATCACAAAGAGGGAAGTACTTAGGGGTTGGACAAGGAGTTCATACTTTAAAGGATAAAGGGATGCAGACAAAATATGAAGTGAAATTTCTCCAGAGTGTATTTTCTCTCAAAGTTGAATCTCTTTTTAAGGCTTGGATATGTCTCAATTTATAGCCTTCAAATGGAACTGAAGGGCCGAGTCAGATCATTTCTAGTATATGGAAGGTCAAGGATCATGGATATCATGACATGGCATTGAAACCCGACATAATTTTTAATTTTGAGCACAAAACCCGATGTATGCGGGCTATAGTGGAGCAACCTCCATATACGCTTGTTGTCTAACTAATAGGGCATGTATATGTGGAAAAATGTATTTTTTGGCTCTGGAAGGTACAAAAGGGGACTTCAAGTCTACATAGGGAAATGGAAATTCCATCCAAGCAAGTTTCATGGGGTGAGGCAAAATTTGTTGTAACAATAACTTAAAGTGGATTTGTCTCTATATCTCATCACTTTCTTATTCCATAACTAAATAACGCAAAGAAAATCAAAACTAGTTCTAACCCTATCCTACTCTACTCTACTCTAATCTACATGGACCAAGTGAAATGGAATTTCCAATGTATCCATTCCAAATGCTCAAGGCCTACAAGTATATGTACATACATAATTAGAAACATAATCGCCCGCAATTTCAAAAAACATGAAAAACTAAAGATATGTGCATCTATATCAAGAACATACAAAATAAGAAGACTCGTATTTATAGGAAACTTACTACTAAAGGACCCTTCTAACAAAGACTCTATTCTATCATGATACAAATCATAAAAGAAATCAGAAGCAAAGCATGGAAGAATGTAAATGAGTTTAGAGGATTTATCAAGAATTTGGAGACCTGACATAACCATCGGCCAAGCTAGAAGTTCCCCATTCTCCTGAAGCTTCTCCAATTGTTCGTGAATTTCTTCGCATGAAGGATACAAAAAACCACTCGAAAGAGGATTAGAAGTATTTACAAGATAAACAACTTTATCAAGAAAAGAACAGGAAGAATCAACAAATATTCGATCATAACAAGTATCCACTGGAATACTGAAATGAACATCCTTGAATACTTGTAATGAATCTTGAGGTGCAATATGATTATCAGAAGAATATGAAATTTCAGATGTGTGCTTAGGAAGTTCTATGTAAGGTGTCTCATTGGTATCTGAATTCTTATCATAAAGAACTTCCCTCTCTTGCAAATCATGACAAAGATCAAATTCATTATCATCAACAAAAGGATATGCAAGAGATTCATGACTGATATTAACATGTAGACTATTTTCCATTTCAACATTTTGAACCAAGTTGAAGGAAACCTTAAGAATAGTATTACATTGACTTACAAAAGCTTCCTTTTTAATGAAGTCGAAACTAGTTGAAATGGGAGTTTGACTCCATTGAGCATGGAGATCTAATGAATGGTTATCGTATGCATTAAAATTAGTAAACAAATCAGGATACATAAAATAATGGTTACCAAAGTATATAAAAATTTTGTCATCGTAGAAGGGTAAATCTTTTAAGAAATTATTATATGAAATCTGGTTAATAAGCAAATCTTCGTTCAAACATGTAGAAACTAGTTCAAGATTGTCATTTGATGAAGAATCATTATTGACATGTCTACTAAGTGAATTTTTTTCCTCTATCAAATTTATTTCTAATGAATTCTCTTCACAACCAACATTAAGAGGGATTTCAGGAATATTTTCATATTAAGGATTTAGATCTGAATTATTTTCTGATTGTTGAAAATGTGAAATAAAAACTCCTAATATGTGTGGTTGTGGATAAGTTTTAGGTTCAATGATTGGTTTAAAATAACTTAAAATAGGACCAATATTAGCCATAGAATCAGTGTCTTGCACACCTTGACAAATATCTATATTATGTTCATAATCTCTTGTTTCATTATGTTTATAATTTGAAAAAACAAGGAAGGAAAACCATTCTAGTAGATCTTTCTTAGAGGGTAAATCTTCAAGATGAAATCTACAACAAAGAAACATAAATCTAGAAGAAAATCATTCAATGGACTAATTTTCATGCATTGAAATATTATTCATTTCTAAGCACAATTTATCATAATTGTAATTTTGATGAGAAATAAGAAATAATTCCATGAATTGATTCCATGAGTGAATATATTTTGTTGGAAACACTTTGAACCCTCTTTCAAACAGTAAATAACCTGGATATTCATTGTCAGTAAATACTCCAAAAGATCCACATTTTAAAATAAATTGACAAAGATGTGTAAAAGCAAAAATTGTATCGTCACCGTCAAATATTAGTTTTGACAAGGAATTGACTGTCTCTCGGGGAAAAATTCAAGTAGACTAACATGAAATAAAAGCATTCTCCAAGACAGAAATTGGGAGAGGAGCCATGAGTATTTAAATACATTTAAAAATAAAGACTCCATGAGGCCAACTTGTAAGTCTATCCCTCCTAGAGCCATTTGTTGACTGACAAAACTGCCCACTCATCAACTAAGAGGAAACAACCCGGTCTGAGGTCCTTAAAGCAGAACCCAAGTGTAACGTCCCCAACCACCAACAGGCCGGGAAATGCTACTATGCAAAACATATAGATATACATAACATGCATTTTAATGAATTTAAAACAATTAGCACAAAGTTACTACTACCATACGGATCCAAATAGAATTTACAGTAAGTCCACATGCAATAGAACACATGATAACATTTCAAGTAACACAAACATGCATAACATACATAATTAAGCACCAGATGATACTTATCTTTTAACTAGAGTAAAAACCACCAACTATGTGTAGACCTTCCATGAACCTCCCGGCCTTAGAACACACTGCTCATCACGCTCAGCAGTGGGCCACCACTGAGGAAACATGTCTAAAAACAATTTACAATAAATTGTGAGTGAATCCTCTTGCTATAAAATATGGTAATGAAATGTCTTTAGACTAGTTTTAGGAAACGATTAACAAAATTATAGGTTGGGTGACTTTTCAATATTTATTGAGGGGAAATACGTTCTAAATTGAGCTTGCATATTATTAGAAGAGACCATTTCCCTTAAATTTCCTTATCCAACATCTCTCCAATTGATTTCCACACAGGGAGATTAACAACTAGGGGAATGTGCTTTCGACAATGTTATATGTTTTACTTTTATCAATATTGTAAGGAGCCACACAAATTTGTGGAAATAGAGTATTTTTTAAGGTTAGGATGTCCAAGATTATTTTAATTAAAAATTTATTATAATTAATGACAAGATTAAACTTTTTCACTTGTTTTCTTGAAAAGTGTCTTTAGCCTCAGGATAAGAAGCAATTGTCATGCTCAAAACAAATTATGTAGGAAAAAAATGTATTCATAATGTAACAATTGGGTCCAATTCCAACCATTACCATATATTGAGAGATATTTAGGAAGACCATTCTTGAATTAGCTTCAATGCAGATCTTGAGCTATGATAAAAGTTGGTAAATTTACTCTATTGGGTGCTAAGGAAACAAACTTACCCAAAAGTGTTAGAGTTTTCCCAATGGCCACAAGTGAATTGGAATTTAAATATTCAAGAGGTAAGTTGGTCATTTACACCCAAATTAATATTAAAGATAAAAATTATGTTATTCATATTCATATATGAAAATGATAGATCCCCCTTTCCACAATCTATGATGGAATTTATCTTAATTATGATCTAATTAAAGGAAACATGTAGTTCTTGTAAGTTATTTATGGTTACAGTTATGCACATATCTAATTTATAACTTGATTTCAACTTTTTGGGGAAGAAAACATAAAGTCATATAAATACATGTGTGTAAGGTGTCCTGATGGAGCACGCTACTACATTAACAATGGGAGAATATGTATCATTCCACCTAGACATAGGAATATCATCTTGTAATATTTGTACATAGTGAAATATAAAATCTAGTTGCAAATATTTTACAATTATGTTTATGAAATACCTGTCAATTGTAAAGTTATAGACATAACAAATGGAAATAAAAAAATATTTCATACTAACCTTATGCAAGAAACTATCATGCACAAGAGCCTCTATCTTCCCACAATAAGACCATTAATGAGGATCTATTAGATTGGAACCAAAAGAACCTCCTTTCAGCAGAGGTCGTAAAGAGGTTGGGCTTGTCAACCAAAACACACCCACAACCGTACACCATTGGGTGGCTTCACCAAGGATGGGATCTCCGCGTCATCCACTAATATTTCCTTCCTTATAGCATCAAGCCCTTCACCGATGAGGTATTATGTAACAATGCTTCTCTTTATGTTTGTGATTTATTATTAGGCCATCCATACATGTGGAAGTGACATGTTGTGTATGAATCTTGTCCTAGCGTTGTTATTGTCACTTTGGGAAATAAATTTTAGAGGATACCAGAGGTACCGCCCCCTGCCACTATCTCTTTGGTTACTACGAAACAATGCAGTAAGCTCATTTCCAAAATTGAGTAATTTTTTTTCCTGATGATCCGCCCTTAGGTCCAGAAGAAGACTGTGACCATGACCTTCAGACAGGGCTCCTCCACACGACAAAAAAAAATGGGCAAGGTCATGGAGGAGTACTGAGACATATTCACCTCACCCGCATGGGTTCCTTTGCAATGTCAGGTCAAGAACCCCATCGATTTGACCCCATGTGCAATGTTGCCTAATGGACCGATCTATCGATGCTCTGTTATTGAGAACGATGAAATCAAGAGAGAGATTCAGGAGCTGTTGCAGAAAGGTCACATCCAACCGAGTTCATCACCCTGTGGGAGTCCAAGCGTGTTGGTGTAGAAGAAGAATGGGACTTGGAGACCCTGTATTAACTATCGGGCATTGACCAGGATCACTGTCCAGAATAGGTACCCGATCCCATGGATTGATGACCTTCTGGACCAACTCAAAGGGGAAAAATATTTCAACAAGATCGACTTGAATGTTAGGGATCACCAGGTACCAATCAAATTGTATGATGTGTGGAAGAATGCCTTCAAAGCTAAGGGGGGCCTCTTCGAATGGTTGGTCATGCCTTTCAGGTTGACGAATGCTCTTGCAACCTTCATGAGGTTGATGGATGACATCTTGCGACCTTTCACCAACTCATGTGTAGTAGTGTACTTGGATGACATCATGATATTCAACCAAACTTGGGAAGAGCACCTCCATCACATCTGACA
>JASDQU010500745.1:31672-84646 GCA_032191745.1 Picea mariana | reverse complement strand
CGGCTATTGTAAGAACAGAGGCCAGGAACTCCGGGGTCGCAAAATGTGAAGTGTCGATTTGATCATAGCCGTCGATCAAAGGGAGATCTGGGCCATAGATCTTGCGTCATCATGATTTCGGTGTTCGTGACTTGGAGGAGTTAGACGCCTTGCATCACAAAGTCCCGACATGCGAATCGTGACTTGCCTTTGTGATAAAGCCTGTGGTGATGAGTGTGTGATCACACGAGAAGAGGAAGGGGAGGAGCTAACCTTCGTTAGCCCTCATCAGGGTTTCGAGGCTTGGAGGAGTCGAGGAGTTATTGCACCAGAAACCCCAAAGTTGCGAAACACGACGTGCCTTTTGGGCTAAGCCTGTGGTTGTGCCTGCGATCACGTGGAGTGGAGATTCTCGCTTAGTGCTGGTTAGTGCGGGAAAAATGCAGACAAGGACCTGTGGTTAATTGTTGAAGGTTCCAGTTCATAATCAGGGATCCATTTCAGCCCCTGAGTTGAAGATCCTCACCAGGAGGTCACGTAACCCTGAGGAGAGATAGGGGGTCTGCATTAGTTTAAAAAGTAGAGTGCTCTTGCAGTAAATGTTACATCAGAGAAACTGAAAGTTCATTTCATATAAGAATTAAAGAACACAATACCGATATCAATAATGAGTGCACTTTCACCTCTATGTTAGCTAATAATTAAAGTAATGAGCACACATGAACCTCTACTTTAGCTGAGCATTCAAGTGAAACAAAGCACCATGTGTGCCTGGAAGATACCAAAATCCTAGCTGGAGAGGATCAATACTTCAAGAGTGAAGCAATGGAAATTATCAAGCACCATAATAACCTCAATAGAGATGGAGGCTTGGAGATTAGCGAGAATTGAATTCCATTAATCCATAAGATAAGAACTAGGTAAGTTTGGTAAGTTTTCTCTTGTCTTACAATGTTTCTCCTTTTAGGTTAACACATTTTCCTCTCTTATTCAAATTTTTTCTCTTAAGCTTGCTTTTCTTCTTTCAGTGATTTCAAATTCTTTTTTTTTTCTCATTTGATTCTTTTGTTTGTGTTAGGGTTTATTATTTTTCTATTTCTTTCAAGCTTAAAATTCTAATATTATTAATACTAATATATATCAAATAATTTGTTTCTAATATTATTAACACGATTATTAATTTAATATATAATCTAATATGTTTATAATATTATTAATATTATTTAATAAAATAATGTGTCTATAATATTTTTAATACTAATTCCTAGACAAATCTAAATATTAATAAAATAATATTCTAGTATTCTTATATTGTTCTCTAGGTTAGTATTCTAATAACATTATTAATTCTAACATATATCTAATAATATGTTTCCAATAATTTTAATACTAATATTAGTCAAATATATATTATATTATGTTTATAATATTAATACCATTTTTAATACAATTTAATTTGTTTTTAATATTATTATTACTATTCTTAATTATTTTTATTTCCTCGTTGTCTCTTTGTTTGCCTTTTTTATTTTGTTTTTGTTTTACTCATTTTGTATTTTTATTTTTTTCTCGTTAATTTTTTAGGTTTTTAATTTCTTATATTGTTAATTTTTAGTTCCTCTATAGTATACTATTTTATTTTTTGGTCTTGTAGTCATCTTTGGTTAATTTTTTAATTCTTCCTGTAGCGGACATTGTAGCTTTCTAGGATTGTCTAATTTTTGTGTATTTATTATAAGGATGACCTCTTCTCATATCGACAACTTGTCGTGATGATGGACCTCTTCTCATATCGACAACTTGTCGTGATGATGGATGTGGTCTGTGATACGAAAGGTTGACAATACAAAAATGAAAACTGTGGATTTTTTTTGAACATTTCTAATAACCACTCTCATCATAGAAATGTAAAAACTCTATGGTCTTCTAATATCCAATTTATTATTTCAGTTTTTTCATTAGTTTTCGAATGGTAACTGTACTGAAATTAAGTTGTGTTCCCAATGTCTCTTGACAAATTGTCAAAAATATCTCTATAAATATTGATCTTGTATCCAATATTATCTTCTTTGTAATTCCATGTAATATTACTATCTCAGTGATGAACACTCTTAAATATTCAATGGTTGATAAGTATTCTTTGCTAGAATAAAATGTGCATTTTTGGTCAAAGTGTCTACTAATAAAAAATAGAATCATGTATCCCTGATGTTATAGGTATTCCAACTATAAAATCCATTGAAATGACTTACTATTTTGATTCAAGTATCATATGAAGTTGTAATATTGTTGCTAGATGTTGGTGTTTAGATTTCACTTGTTGATACACATCTAGCTACATAACTAACTATATATTTCTCCATTCCATTCCAAAAGAGCAATGCTTTTAAATTGGCATTCATTTTATACTCATTGATGCGCCATACAACTTCTATATAAGCTTCTCTTAAGATTCAATTTTGAATTTCACCATTCGACGATACATAAATTCTTTTGCAAAATAATAATAAACCATTGTCATCCAAGGTATATCCATCATATTGTATAATTTTCGTCACTTCATTATCTAATTCTAGTTTAACTTATACCATTCATCTTCTAATTGTAACTTCAATATATTTTCTTTCAAATTCTTTTTTAATGGAAAAATCAAGAAAATACATGACCTATGTTTTAAATAATTTGCCACTCTATTTACTGTTCCTTTAATGTAAGATATATAAAAATCTTACTCACTTAATGATTCTATCCACCTCCTTTGTCTAGCATTCAAATTACTTTATGTAAATATATGTTGAAATCCATGATGATTTATCTTCAACTCAAAATTTCTTCCAACTAATTAATGCCTCCAAATTCTTAATGCATGTAATATTTCCACAAGTTCTAATTCATACATCACATAATTCTCTTCATGCGGCGAAAGATTTCTTAAAGCGTAGGAAATAGCCCTACCTTATTGAATTAGTACTCCACCTAATCATTCTTTCAAAGCATCTATACATACCATCAAATATTGATCCATATTTGGTACCTTCAATATTAGAGCCATTATCAATAACTCTTTAATTTTCTTTAGTGTTTCCTCACATTGTTTAGTCCATACAAATTTCTTATTCTTCTTCTATAATTATGTAGTAGGATTTGAAATCTTTGAAAACACTTCTACAAACCTTATGTAATATCCAACCAAACCCATAAAACTACGTGCTTCATGCATGTTAGTAGGTTCTAGACATTCCATAATTGCTTCTATATTCACCAGATCTACCTCAATTTCTTCTCTTGAGATTATACATCCCAAGTAATGAATATTTGATTCATAAAACATACAACTGGAAAGTTTACCATATAATTTATGCTCTCTAAGACATTGTAATACTTTCCTTAAATGTTCTTCGAGCTCGTCTTTTGTTATGGAATCACTTGCATAAACTTATCAAGATACCATTGAAACATTCGATCCATTAGAATCATAAATACTCTAAGTTCATTTTTCAAATTGAAGGGTACTACTACGAATTCATAATGATCAAAACACATCTTAAATGGTGTCTTAGGAATATCCTCTTCTTTTATTCTTAATCGATGATATCTAGATCTTAAATTTGTTTTACAAAACACTTTATCTCACTTCATTTAATCAAATAAAACATTGATTATAGGTAACATGTATTGATTTATTATTGTTGCTTTATTTAAATGTTGATAATCAATACAAAGTCTCCATTATCCAAATTTCTTCTTTACAAATATAATTGGTCCTCCCCATGGTGATATACTTGGACAAATAAATCCCAAATCCAAGAGTTGCTAGAGTTCGTTTGCAATTCTTGTGACTATGTAGTTTTCATGAAATAAGGAGCATTTGTGATAGGTTCCATTCCAAGTTTGAGTTCAATTGTGAACTCCAACTCTCTCTTAGGTGGTATTCCAAGTACTTCTTTTGGAAACACATTTGAAAAAAATCCAATAACACAAGATACTTTCCATAGTTAATATTTTCTCCTTCTTGTTCATATTAGTTATGGCATATAGTTAACATATTTTTCTTTAATTCCAAAACTGAATGAATCGTATCGACACTCCCCTATTCACCCCCATTAGGATTCTTGATGTTATATATTGTTTATAAAATAAATATTCTCATCTTTAAAATCTAGTACTACACCATTTCTCTCTAACCAATCCATACCTATTATTACATCATAGGACCCCAAGGTATTTGAATACAATGATAATCAGGTTACACAGACAACAAGTTCAATATCACAATCTTTAACTAAATGTCCCACTTAATTCTTAATATAGAATCCATTTCTACTTGGTTGAAATATTCTTGATCAATTTCCATCATTTTTTACCTTACTAATGCATTATGAGAATTAAAACTTTCTATTGCTCCTAGACCTATTAATATTGAAAAATTGTTACCATTAATCTTACCTAATATATCCAGTATAATGGATTGATGCTCAGATTGATAGTTATTCACCATTGCATGGATCCTATGGCCTTTACCCATATCACCAACTGTAATATGATTATACTCCTTTATAGCTCCGCTCTGTACAAGTGGACACTAGATATACAAATGTGGTCCTTGACATGTCCAACATACCCTCTTAGGTGTTTGACTTTGACTCACAAACTGAGCAAAAGTATCTATACTACTATGCAGTGTCTGTCAAGTCTATTACATCAGTGGCCTATATGGTGGCCTCTAGTTATGTACAGTTCATCTTTGAGTACTAATCACTTATCCCCTTGGAATATCCTTGCATTCTACTATAGGTCTTGATACACTAGTTGAATGTGATACTCATCACTATCCCCTTGAACCCGAAGGTCACAATGATCTAAGCTACCACCCAAAAGTCACTCCTTAGCTATCATAGCCCTTTGAACTACCTCATGCAAAGTGTAGGGAATTAGTATCCTAACCTTAGAACCAATTTTATAGTTCTGTAAGGTACCATATATATTATATTATAAGAATAGAGAAATAATGCAGAGAATAATACCGAGATAGCAACAAAATACAAAAATATTGTAGAGATAACATAGGAACAACAAATTATATGGAACCACAACACCATAATTATACCTTTATTGATAGAAAACAATGTTCACTTGCCTCTTCGAGGGGGAAACCTCGAGCATAGAAAATCTCTATTACAATAATTTTCCAAGACACAAATTCTCATACCCTCTACTCTTATTTATACTAAATCTATCTATCCAAAAGAAAAAACTAGAGGAAGATCCTTCTAGAAGCAGAAGCTTCTATTAAGTCTTCTTACAATTGACTTATTACTCCTTATTTATAGGAATTATTAATATTGACCTTTATTACATGGAAATATATTATTCTACCCACTTGAGGGGTTAGGTAGGTTAAGTCCCTAACATTCCCTCCCACTTAAAATAAACCTTGTCCGCAAGGATTGAGATGAGGAAATTACTGTAGAATGCTAGTTGGCTCCCAAGTGGCATCTACGAGAGTTGTATCTTTCAACTGGACTAACACTTCTTTGATGGTGCGTAGTCGAAGAGGATGCTCATGTTTGTCCAAAAATTCTTGTGGCTGGAACCAGATGGATCCTTCTTCATCCAACTCGGTAAGGCTAGTTTGAGTTTGACACTTAGTTACAATCACATTCTTTAAGAAAGAGACATGAAAAAAGGATGGAGCTTAGAATAACTAGGAAAATATAATTGATAGGCCACCTGTCCCACCCGCTTGAGAACTGTATAAGGACCACAAAACTTGGGTGCCAGTTTATGACAATGTTCAAACTTGAGTGAATATTGTTTATATGGTTGTAGTCGAAGAGATACTTGGTCTCTATTGATGAGTCTTAAATCCATTGATTCAACAGTAGGAACCAAACCCTCCACCGATGCCCAATTAGACTCTGCAACGTTTAAAAATGGAATGGTTCTCTAGATCTTGAGATCCTACCAAATTATTGATGGGCTTTGTGTTTTCTTGTGAAGGCTCTTACTTCAGTTAGGACTGTTCTCTTATGTATTTTCTCTTGGGCAGGACTGGTGTGAGAGATGCAAGCCAGTATAAACCAACTTGACAACAAACATGATTAAGTTTTAACTACTGGGGAAGAGATGAGCTTGGGATAAACTGCTGCTCATACATGTAGATAATGATTCTATACCCATGCCTAGTACCAATGCATCAACCATATGAGCATTCAATTATTGTTTGAGAAACTAATTATCAGAAAGAAAGAAAATATGTAATAAGATAATGGAAAGAAAAATAGTTCATCTACCATAACCATTCATCACATAATAACACAATGATTCATATTCATCATTAAAGAAAAGAACACCAAAACATTGCACCAGATAACTTGACAACATAATTAATTGCTCTTAATCTTTACTGCATCATTCATGAAACATGATAGGAAGTAGTTCTTCTCCAAGTCCAATCACATGCATTTGATAAAAATAGTTTGTCTTTGGTCCAGGAGGACTTCTCAATTCATAGAAGCTTCAAAATAATTCCTAACAACCAAAAAGAAAGAGTTCTTACAATAACCATTGACCACCACTAATTGATCGATGTCTTTATTTATAATATAAAGTTTAACTGAAATTAACGACTAAGTGTAGTTTAAGAAAAACAAAAATTGCCACGTGGCGTTATCCTCTAACAGTTTCTTTAATAGTAAACCTGAGATATCTCTTGAAAAGGGTGAGTTCTCTCGTATTCAGACCAACTGATAAACTATTCTTCACAATTTAGGGCCCATGGAAATTTGTGTTGTTCCATTGGTGCTGCATATATTCCCCTAATGTCCACTGCATGCACCTGATACTTTACTAGACTGGAGTTGAACTGTTGTAGCATGGTTCAGGATCTGATTGGATGTTCTGCAAATCATTGCACTTGCCCTGGTCTCCTGTCAGCCATCTTTGTGAGCTCTTCGGTCCATAGCGAATCTTGTTTGACGTGCGACTCAACTATTTCGCTCAGGTTGATGAAGTTGTCGGGGGTACCGAATTTGGGGAGTTCGATATCCTTTATTGATCTGTTGATTTTGCTTCGACATTTCTTTCAAGTTATTTGGTAAGCTCACGTAGAAAACTTTTCTTGGTAGTTGGGAGGATCTTTCCTGCAATCAGGGTTGAGGTAGTTTAGCGATCAGGTAACACATAGTAAGATACAAACAAAACAAAATAGACCGATGCGTACCTGTGGAGCTCATTAGTCTCGATTGTTTAATACTTACATGATCCCCTCTCCCCTTTGAATGAATTATGATGTCCTTGTCCACGCCGCTACTCCTCTTCAGTTTAAATGAGTTACATCAGTGCGCCATAGTGTGGAAAATCAGGTACGAAAAGTATGAGCGTCAGAATTGTCACAGTAGCCGATTGACCCTTTGGGCTAAGAAAGGATGCCAGAGTCAAATGTGTGCACGTACACCCCTAAAAGGTTGGATAGCATAATAAGGAAGTCGTTAAATTCCTCAAGTTGAGGCGAGTGGTTCCTCCAGAATCCGTATCATCAAGTGTGTCAACTATGATTCGTTAATAATGGAAGCTGGGGAGTTTAAAGAGATTAGAATGATCGTACTGTATATTCCCGACAACTTTGATCGGCAATGTTTCATGCATTTTGGATCGCATTCGTTGAGTAGCTATGATGCATTAAATATTCAATACGTCTCATTGCGAGGTGTGAGTGTTATTTGACACATTCTGTTTTTCTTCCTTGTTCCTCTATAAATTCTAGCATCTTTGTGGGGAATTCTATGCAACAACCAAGTTTATACATCAATAACGCTGGTCTCGTGAGTCTAATTCTGGTGAAACTCTGTGTCGTAGTACTTTACTCATCCATAGACGTCTATGACAATACGTTGTTGTACTATGGGATCCCTATTAAACAAGGGACGGGGTTTGCGAGGAAGCCAGAATGCCAGGTCTGAGCCCCAACGTGCCTGGTACTTTTTCTTATTGGCATCAAGTGTCCCTGAAGCTTCAATAGGAGGCACCTACCTTTGCTCAGAAATAGCATGAGCATCTTAAGAACAGGTGGGAGTGGGGAGAAATACGTTTGAAGGAAATATGTTGGGGGCCATTCTTTCTTAGGAGAAGACACTACGGAGGAGGGGGAGGCCTAGAAAAAATAAGGAAAAAGGAGGAGAAGACCGCCTCCCAAATGAGTTGAGTGCATACCCGACCGTTGAGGAGTTTACGATGCACACTACCTAGATGAAGCATGTTGGTACTACCAGTTGAGGAAGTGGGAGACAGAAGGGAAAGGAAAATACACCGGGTTCTCCTGCTAGGAGTCCCATCCAACAACTAGAGCAGGCCCAGCTTGCCATAGCCGAACTTTACCAAGAAAATAGAGATTTGCTGAGACAGTTGGCAGCTAAGAAATAGGAGGTATCGACACCACAGGGTCATGAAGGAAGAACAAATTGGATCAAGAGATGGCTTCAGTAAGCACAAGACACGATTGTGCATTTGCATGAGGCGGAGAGGATGGCGGCGAAGGAGAAAAAATAAAACACTGCAAGGCGCGAGGAATAGTCTGGGAGAAGGTCTGTGCACATGAGATACATATTGGGTGGTCTCTTGCTTTGCATTCTCTGAAGTGATGCTTGATAGTTTTCTCTTTTGTTGTAAGGATTTTCATATTCTCAGTGTAACTGGGCTGGTTAGTCAAGGCATCGGTGGTGCTTATTTGTACGTAACCTGAGCTTGGCGGGACCTTTAATTATATGAAAATTTGACAGTGTTTTGAATATATCGTGTTCCCTCTTCATATGTAAATCTACCATTTCTTTTATTTAAGTTTCTTGCAAATTATGAGATTTTATAATTATCATTGTTTTGAGTTTCTTTGTAAGTTCGTTGATACATTTATTTTAAAACTTCTGATGTCAATTGATGCTGACGTGGTGTTACTGACTCGGGGTTATTAAAATATTTTAAAACTTAAAATCTAGAACTTGACTGGTGGGTAAGGATTGCACTTGGGGACTTCGCTCACGTTGAAGGCGCTAAAAGAGATAGATACTGTGACTACTGATGCCAGGATGGCATCGAGTATCGACCTTCAAACGAAAAATTAATGCATAGTTTTCTTCGTAGATTATCATTTTTTGTAATTTCCTGATGCTGAAAACGTTTCAGGGGTCACCGATCGGCGATATTATTTTTTTACTCACGTGACACTTACTATTTCATTTTCCTACTGAAGCCGAACGAATCGATCTTCGGCGATATCTTTAGTGGAGTTTATTCACGGAGATGAGAGACCTCCTTCTGTCGACACCGATGAAGATCGACGCTCGACTATTTTGAACTTCTCAAGCGATTTTTGTCATTTTTAATCTTTCCCAATGCCGAATTTCCTAAGCGCATTGGGAAAAAACTTTAGACCGTCGATTCCTTAAGTAGTTTTTGAGTCCATTTTAAAGTTAAGATAATTATTTATATGTTCAAGAAGAATTTTAAAAATTCAAATATGAAAACATAAAAGATAAGCACTGGCATCAGTTTCATACTGAAGTGGAAACAAAAAGTGCAAAGGATCAAGTGGTACCCAAAAAGTAGAAATGCAGATAGACTTTTTAGGGTGTGTTGAGTACTCAAAAGTCTCCTTCAACAAATTGACATTTTGAGCGACCTTGACCGACTTGTTGCTTTAGGAAATTTTGAGTCATGACAAAATTCTCTTTGAGGGTATGGAGAATAACTTCCCAAACTATAAGTGTTTGGTCATCCGCCTAAAACTTCAAGACACCTGGCATGTGTTATCGGACAAATCGGTAAGTGATGACACAAATTAATCTCCCTAACTTCCACAGGAATCTAGAACAAAACAAGACATAATACAAACTTCACCTTAGACTTCATTGTCATATAAATTAGTTTAGAGAGGTACAAGTGACATACCTTTTAAATGACACTTGCTCCTTACTAGTGTCATCCTTGTCGCTCCATCTTCGGATTTGCAGGATGGTGAACTTGTTTAAGAAGAACAAACCAAAAAAGAGAGAGAACAAAGATATATATATTCCAATGAATTCTATGTATAAGATAAAAAAATTATACAGTGAGAGTCAAGACACTTTTATAGGGAAGAAATGTATTGCTGCATTATTTAAAATGGAAGTGGAGAATACAACCCATGCCTTGATGTTGCAAGGTCCCTTCCAATGGCTCTTTTCTCGAACACACACCTTTTCTCCAATGCCTTTGATGAAGAAGATCCATAATTTGACTTAGAGAGCTAAAGCAAAGCTATCTCAAGTATAATCTGTAACAGAGCTCTTCATGCATATGAAAGCCTTTGCAAACCTTAGCCTTTTCCATAAGAGATCCCTCTTTATATAGGGTGAAAGAGAGTTAGATGAGGATATTAGGATGATCCCACTAAATTAGAGAAGAGAGTAAGATCCAAACTGATCAGAGGCCACCTCATCTTCTATAAGATTCCCTTCTAGAACATTCGTGAATTTTGACTTTTCCCTTATTTAAGCATCGTCGCACCCTATGCATAGGAAGCCTAACGCTGCAGTCCAACTTTGGTGCAACATGTGATGATCAAGAATCATCGCACCCCAAGTATAGAGCAGGGTGCGACAATCTCCTTTGTCATAGTTTTTAAGGAAGAAAAGGAAAACCACTTTTCTCATGGAGAAAGTCTCTTTTAATGTTTTTGGGGAACATAGAATTGAGTTATGCACATGTCTTCAGTCGATCACTAGGTGGCCAAAATAATGTGTAACAAAATTCCCACCAAAGTATGAATTTGGAACCTGTGACAACCAAAATACTTTTTATAATGTGTGTTTCAGAAGAAAGGAGCATATCAGTCGGGAACTTGCAAAAAATCAAGCATCTACATAATAATATACTATCTTCTGAGGTAGTCATTCCCATACTCAGACTATAAGTGACTCTAATCATAAGTGTCAAGTGAGTTATGGCCACTAATCATACACTGTGGATCCATGCCATCATTATTTAGCATAGCCATAAGAAATACACTATGGATATATGCTCCTAAAGAAGTCAAATTCAGACATAGCCACGAGACGTACATAGTGGATCTATGTGTCAGTACAAAGTTATGAATACTCCGTCACAACCTGGACCAATATGGTGAAATCCAGGGTTTTCATTTCCATCATCCCTAAGTATGAATCTATACATGTGAATATAGGTGTTGAAGTCGAACATGGTAGAAACCACTTGATTACCGGTGATTAATCAAAACTGTTAACAAGTGCAAGGGGAATCGCCATTGATGTTAATGACTCCCATGGTATTCTAGTACAATCCAAAAAATGTGAATGAATGAGTTGAATTCGAATGCTCGATGGAATATTCCAATTAGGGGTCAATGATGTGAACCCATTGTTGAAATCAAAGAAACCTTCCATTAAGGCATGCATGCTCCAAGGTACTAATGTGATTTCTAGGTCCTGTTCTTGGATAATGAGTTGAATTCGACAGGAAACGACTCATCATAGGAGGGCCTTAATGTATCCCCCATCAATGACATGAAATATGTAACATATTTGAAGTAGATCAGAGTATGAAGTGATTCATAACTAACTCAGGGAAGGCCGACATGGTAGAAAATTTAAAACTGCAGATGGCCGACTCGATAGAAGGCTTGTTTATGTTGGACTTCTCTTGAACATATTAATGAAATGATAGTTTTCTTGGCAGCATTGACTCAAGGAGGACCCAATGAGAGACAAATGGATTTCCCAATCTGGATACAGTGATGAAGGGGGGTGTCATGTTCAAGAGCGACTTTACTTCCACTAACACAGATACAAAGACACATTTATTTCCCAACTTTCCCCCACCATTTCTAGTGAGTACCTATTTATTTTTATGCAATCTTGAGGAGGATAATATATGCTTGTAATGTAAGCTCATCCTTTGGAAGAGTCCCTCAGAGTATGTTTAATGAACCCTAAGAAGGAGTGGTTCGATCCCATATGGGTCTTTCGATGTTTGTTTTATGAGTCCAAAGAAAGAAAACTTAGGGATTTTTCATGTTTAGAGAGTCTTAAAAATACTTGAAGAGAACTCCATAATGTCCTTTTTTGTAAGTTTGTCTGATGAGACCAAAAAAGAGATAATATACCGCTCAACAGACATTTTCTTCAGATACTTTTATGAGCGTGAAAATGACAAGGTCACTCGACTATCTTTTCGTGTTTAGGGATCTTGAAAAGATCTTAAAGGGTACTCCATAGGGTTCATTTTTCGTATTACCAAAGCGAGTTAAAAAAAGTGATAAAAGGTTACTCGATTGCATTCTCATGGTTTCATGAGCGTGAGAAAGAATTAAGATTGTTCTTGGAGTTTTTCCTAAAAAACCATAAAATCATTTGTACATAAGAAAAATCCACAAAATCAACCAAAAATGGTGGACCCCTGTCAAATGTCTCATCCTTAGATCTTTCAATCTATAATAGAAAACACTTTGCAAAGTTGGTTAGACTTTAGGGCATAGGTAAAATATGAAAAATAATTTAATTTTTCAATAAAATATGGTAAAAAGTAATAAAATAGGTCAAAACAACCCATTAACCATTTCATTTTGAAATTTCACCCAAAGAGTTCCCAAAACCCTCTTTTTCTCCCAAATTTCAAGCGTCGATTCCAGAGCGCCTAGTGGAACATTTCGCAATCCACTTTCGTAAAAAAGGTAGTCTCTTGCCCCTTTGTCTTTTCATGGTTTAAAATTTCATTTTTATTGGTTTAATATTGAGTTTAGGTCAATTTTTTGGGGGTACCTGTGCTTTGAGATCGCCGCAGGACCACAATATAGTGAACTGCGACGATCTCAAATCACCACATGGGACTCAAGGCTAGGGTGCGATGACGTCTCTCTACATAAAAGAAAATTTGTGCGACGACCAAAACTCAATTTTTGAAAAGATAAAATGAGTTAGGAAGACTTACAAGAATTGATTTTTAATGATTCTAATCATATTCTCATGTTACTTGGCAAGTTTTCCTCAGTAAAAATGCCCGAGTGGAGGGAACAGGAGCATGAGGAAAAAGACTATTTTTCTAGGAATGACCCAGGAACAGTCATGGCACTCCGGGAGTGTGGGTTACTCAATTTATTCAAAATTAAGGGCATGAGATCCCAATTGAGATTGAGTGAGTATCTAGTCCACATGTGGGATGTAAATGAACAATCCTTTCATGTGGGTGTGCACGGACTCACCTTGGATATAAATGACATTTAATTTCTAACATGGTTATTTCTCTAAGGCTCTCAGGTATCACTCTCAGGAAGTAGGGGTGGGGGAGAACCTATGGATTACTATGTTTCACACCACTGCGTGCCAGGTATGAAAAAACATAGTGGAAAGGTTTCCATTAGAGATGTTTGGGATTTACAATTGTGGATCATCCTCTATACCATTACCCAGATGGTAGGGAGTGTGGCTCCCAACATGGCTTTATAAATCCACTTTCAGTACACCATAGAGTGTATGGAGCCCAGGGTATTCAATTGGTGCGAGGGTGTCTTAAATAACATAAAAAAACATCTAACAAAGTGTCGAAATGGTTGGTTGAAACAATTTGGTTACAAATCCATTTTAATGTCCTTCTTCCTAGATAGGGTCCCATATTACATCTACAAGTGGAGTGGGGCATAACTTCTCCACAATATTCATGAATGAAAAGATGGGTGGACTTGATGGCTCATCATGGTGGCATTCCTATCATCAAGTATGATGAAGTTTTCTTCCAGTGGCTAAGAAATAAACTAATCATGGTGGAGGATTATGCTTAGGTCGAGACAAAATTTCGTGGGGATATTGAATTAGCTCTTCCTGAGGGATTTCAATGAGGATACATAGGTAAGAAGGAAATTGTCATTATATGATGTTTTTTATATTTTAATTATATAATTTTTTTTTTCCTTTATCCAAGACTAATCAAGTGCTCTCAATAATGCAGATGTGGTGCCCTATCATCCTCTAGTATCTTCTCCCATTCAGAGGCGAGGAGAGAGAGGTGCTGTGGAAGGATTGGATGTATCCGATCTCGAGGTGATCGATCATAACCTATAAGGATTAACTATGAATATCCCTGATGCCACGGTGGATGAACTTCCTCGACATTATCAATGCCATACAATTCGCATATCGACATATATTGGTCGACTGCTTTGAAGAGTGGCACGAGAAGTTGTTTGTTACAATGAGATGAATCCTTCATGATTTTGTATATGAAGCCATGAGCTTCATTATTTTGATATTTTGGTGCTTGGACAAACACTTTTTGTATCTTTTTATTGTATTAATATAAAGTTCCTACCAAATTACTTGTCTTTTTTTAAAATGTGTGTTTGGGTTTATAAATGGCACAAATGTATGTCTAACACATAATTAGCCAATGCATATGTCAATGTGTTTAGACATATAGGAATATATTGATACTAAATATAATCAAAATGTCTTTCCAACAGGCGAATTCTTAATTATACCTGTAATAATGTAGGACATCATATGGAATAAATGTTACTTAATTGAAACACTACTAACTATGAATCAAGTCATACAATAAGATGACAGATGAAAAATGAAATGGCATCAGTTAGAAACACGATAAATGCACTGTATTCCGCAATATTATTAGTTGCACGACCAAGGAAAACACCGTGTAGATTGATCAACTCATCCGTCAGTGCATAGATTTCCCATGTAGCAGACACTAGGTTTTGAGCACTCTGACTAGCACCATCAACAAATATTATATAGGGTAGTGAAGACATCGACATCTAGAAAACAAGCACAATGAAAGGTAAGCAACTAAAAGGTAGAACGAAAAACAAAAAAGAACACTAGAGTATAATACACTAAAAATACACAACACTCATGCAAAAATAGTGTAAGCATAGTACTTCTTCAAGTAAAACCCATTTATGGGTTCACTCAAAGGGTTTCCATTATAATCTACCAGCTCATAAGACCCTTTCTCCAACACTCATTTTACAATATAAGGGCCATGCCACTTGGACTCGAATTTGACGGCCCCTAATAAGTCACGATCATGTTCATAAAGAAGAACCAAATCACCCTCATAAAAAAAAAACACATGGTTTGACATGCTTGTCATATCGAGATTTGACACGCTTCTTTTGATTTTGAATGACTAAAGAAGCATCATGATGAGTCTCGTATAATTGCATCAAATACAAGAGACATTCCTCTTCAACTCAGGTGTTAGAGAGAATTTCAACAACTAGTTTCAAATTTGGGATTTCACATTCAATTGATATGATAGATTCAATACCATATACTAACTGGAAAGGTGTGAACCCTGTGGCATATTTAACGGATTTCCAATAGGCCCATAATGCTAAGAAGAGCATCGTGTGTCAACTTGACTTGTGAATTCCTACCATCTGTCGAAGCATAGTAGTAAGAGCCTTGTTAATTGCTTCAACCTAGCCATTGGCATGTGGATAGTAAGGTGTTGAGTTTTCATGTCAAAGACCCAACTTCTTGGTAAGTTCAAACATCATGAAATTGAAAAAATGACTACCATGTTCAGTGAATATGGCTTGAGGGACACCAAATCTAGTAATGATATGATTGAATATGAACAACGCTGCAATTTTCCATTATTATCAAGTGTAGGCATCGCCTCATCCCATTTAGTGAAATAATCCATGGCTACAATAATGTATCCATTCCCTCCAAATGAGTGAGGGTTACATGTCATGAAGTCAATGCCCCATTTAGCAAATGGACCAAAGGAAACTACACGGTAAAGAGGAGGAGGATGATATTGGATCTTATTGTTATATGCTTGACAAGTATGGCATTTCTGGACGACAGTAATGCAATATTTAAACAATGAAGGCCATAAATAACCATCTCATAAGATATTTTAGGTAGTGGCATACCCAGACATATGACTGCCACATGCTCCGGAATGAAAATCATTCAAAGCTTTCTTAGCTTCATCATAGGTTAGACATCGTCAAAATATGGAATCAATACCACGATGGTAAAGGGTATCATCAAGGATAATGTACTGATGGGCTTGATACTGAATATGATGAAGATCCACAATAGAAAGATTGGGCCATAAATTTTGGGTTTGGAGATAAATGATAATGTCTCCATACCATATGTCATCAGAACTAATAAAAAAGAGAGACTCATCATGAAAGGAATCCTCTACCATAGTTTCTGGCTCAGTAGAGGGAAGGTCACATATCAACTCGACGAAAAAATAAAATATCTTTGACTTAGCTTGCTCAAACTCCAAATCAAACTCCTGGATAATAACTATCCATTTGAAGTATTTCCCCCCCCAACAATTGTTGAGTAAGGATGTGTTTCATGGGGTTGCAATCGAAAATGAATGTGGTTTTGCGTAATAAGATGTAATGACGAAAAACATTGTACAACTTGAACAATTTCCAAAGCCCGTTTCTCCACATGCAAATATTTGGTTTCAGTGGTCGCGAGACTCTGACTCAAATAGTAGATAACATGTTCATCATACGAATCATCCTCTTGGACTAGAACCATAGAAATGGTAGAGTCCAAAGAAACTAAATATAAGAAATAATCTCGACTATAATCGGGAGGAAATATTAGTGGCATACGGGTTAAGGAAAGTTTCAAAGCTTCAAACACTTTGTTGGCAACGTCGTCCCATACAAAATCATGACCCTTTTTAAGAAGTCAATTAAAACCTTTCATTAATTCAACATAATTGGGGATGAATCAACGTAAAAGGTTTTCCTTCCCTTTCAAACTTTGGAGTTGGCGTAATGTAGAAGGAGGAGGTATATTGAGAATAGCTTCAACCTTCAGCGGGTCCACTCGAATCCCATGTGTAGAAACGATAAAATGAAGAAGTTTTCCATAATCCACACAAAAAACACATTTATGTGGAATCAATCATATGTGGTAATAGAGAAAATGTAAGAAAATGACTCATAAATGTGATGGGTGATCTTGACGATGCATGGAATGCATCGATAAATCATCTAGGTAAGGTTGTACAATGTGCTTAATGTCATGAAAAGTGTAAGACATAGTGCGTTGAAAATTCGCATCAACATTCTTGAGACCAAAAGATATTCTTCGGTATGTGAAGGTTCCCCAGGGTAAAACAAAAGAAATATTATGTTGATCCACAGGTAAAATATTGATTTGATTATAGCCAGGGAAACCATCCATCAAAGGGAGGATTTCAGTCCCGACACAGTCATCAATGGTTTGGTCAATGAAATGGGTTGATAATTTTTTTTGGGACAAGATTTGTTGATATCCCTATAGTATACACAAACATGGATCGTTCCTTGTTTCTTCATAACTTTAACAAGATTAGACACCCAATCAATCAATGACACATGATAGAAAAAATCATCTTTAAGAAGTTTTTCAACTTCAAGTTTAATAGAAACAAATTTGCATGGATATACTTGGCGAAGTCTCTATCAAACGGGTTTATCATTTGGGTAAGTATTAATCTCATGTACAACAATATATGGATCAATGCCAGACATTTATTCATAACTTTAGGAAAAAAACGTCACAAAATTCTTGGAAAAGAGCTTTGTAAATTTGAATCTCATCAACAGAACATGAGGCACCAAGGTGAACATTTTCCATGACTCTGGGTTTAATAGAAATATCTATAGGGATGGTGGGTGAAATTTTACCCAAGTTCCCTTCATAGAAAACATCGTGTGTTGGTTCAGGAACAAAGGAAATAGTAACAACGATATATGTATTCTAAATACATTGGTAACTCTCTATTTTCTCGGGTTCCAGGAAGAGGATAGAATGATGATTCCCATCGTCCCATGGGGTATCTTCCATAGACATGATTTTCATGATCATCTCATCAATGTGAAAAAATATGTGAAATGGATCCAGAGACGTGTCTAAGATAGAATGAGGAGAAGGAGTTTCCAATTGAATAGCTTGATAAGCCAATTCTACCAGACTTAAAGGCATCCTATCGCCATAACAAAGATAATCATTAGAGCTAGGTACTATCCAAGGGTCATAAGACTCATGGAGTTCAACAACATTGGTTGATATCATGTTAATAGAAGCAACAAAAGGAGGAGGAATATCAGGTGGTGGAATGGGGAATGTATCCATTAATGATGAATCCTTTAGAAGACCCACACCGACATTCTCATAACCAGGAGGTGTTTTTGCAATGAAAGGTACATTACTAGTACGTGAATTGGAATTAGAGAAGGAAAGTTGATCGACAGTAACACCTTTTCCTTGGTGCGGGAAACATATTTCATGCAAAAGAGTAGAAAGTACTGCACGTATGGAATCAATCCAACTACGACCAAGTAGAAGGTTGTAATCGAGAGGTGAATCAAAGACCTCAACCTCAGCAGTAACCGCTTTTCCTATAACGTAATAAACAATGAAGGAAGAACACCATAAGGTTTAAATCTTGTACCATTAAAAGATTTTAGAGTATTGTGTGACTCAGTATGAGAGGGAGAGCCAATGGATTTCCAACAAGTGATGGACATGACGCAAGTCGAGGCTCCTTCATCAATAACAGTTTGACAAATATTATTATTTTCCACAATAACTTGTATTTGAAACGCTAATTGAGGGGGAAGCCTTGGAACATGATCTTCCAAGTCAAATATTATCAAGTTTGTATTAGTAGGATCAATTCCACCAATATCCTTTAACAACGCCTTTCATTCCGTAGGAAAACTTTGATGGACTTCGAGAGGCTACATCACAAAAGGTCCCTGCGCAAGGTCTTCTACAATATTGTAGTTTTGAACAGCACGTGAGTGAGGATTAAATGAAAAATTACGAACAACACCCTTAGGAGGAGGATGAAGAAGTGTATCTAGACTCGGTCATTTGATATGAATAAGACCGTTGGGAGGTGAATTCAATGGAGGAAGTTGAACCAAGGGAGGTGGTGAATTGTCAAATTTCTTTTTTGATGGAGAATAGTATTTGGCTCAAGTAGCGACTGCAAATTCTTTTTTCTTGGAGTCACCGATACACATAAGTACATAATATGTGGTAGAGGGAGAAGGTTGGCCATGAATGACCAATTTGTAACGACCCCTGCCATTACGACAACAAAAGTGACGTACATCAGGTAATTTTTTTTTTCTACGTTAGGTAATGAAAACATCTGTAACAAAGTAAGCACATGCTACATTGCCAGATTAACATAATCACTTATCATGAGAAAATCATAATGCAACATTGAGACATGCACGTTAGTGAACTAAGGCTTAATCAATTATGTGTCAACTTAGTCCATAGCGCAAGTCACCTAACCACTATTCATCCGCCCAACCAAGGTGAAGGGAAAAATTCAATATTAAAATGATCATGCACCATAATCTTGGTGGTGCTAAACATAATGAGAAAACCTCTATCATAAAACAATCATTTGACACAAGAAGACTAAATTCTAAACCATGAATCAATATATTAGAATTCATTGCACAAGAAGTCTAGAATCTCATGTCATCATACGTTCATTTAAAAATGAGTTGCACAAGAAGTGTAATAACCTTTAACTATCATACCATATATGGAACCTATAACAGATGCACTCTAAATCCACCTAGCGAATCATTGACGTAGGGTAAATACATTCATTACTTTATTGCACAAAGTCTAAGATCCACCCATCTTAAAAATCCATAAGTGTAGGAAGTGCAACTCTAAAATCATCATTTAACCCCAATAAATTGGTGCGCTCAAAAGTATAAACTCAACAAAACCTAAATCCCATGATGGAATGAGTGCTAACGTTATAAACAACCATCAACTAAACATTCTTTATTCTAATCATCAACATCCCTTTCAATCACTTCCTTATCCTAGGTTTTGTTTTTCTTAGACCCTATCAACTAAGTGGTCAATTTATCTCATCTTATATAAATAGAGAGAGAGAGACGCATATACATTCTAAATTTTCCATCTGATGAAAACATAATCCACTAATGACTTTATTTAGTGAACCTTAACAACATGACTTCGTTACATAAACAACTATGCTACTTCTTCTATCTTAACACTCTTCGTAAGGATTGACTCTACAACAAGCATTAACAATCTATTAATTACCCTATTAAGGACTACAATGCCTTAATTAGGTTAGGAAAAGGTCCAAGGTTTATATATGAGCACATAAAAAGACCCCAATCTAAAGGTGCATGATCACTGTGAAAGGAGGAGGTGCAAGGGTTACAAGTAGAAAATGGCATGGTCTAGATGTTTTAATTTGGGACATTTAACACCAGGAATCAACAAAATTAATGAGGGAAAACAGAGTTGTATGTGACAAAATGAAAAGGGAGATCTGAGTGGACAAAGAAACACTCAAAATCTAAAGGAAATGATGCTACGACAAGAGAGGAGAAGTCGTTGAACAACACCGGTAAACAATTTCTATTTTACATTAAAACAAAGCTATGTATACAGGGATCATTCTAATTTAATTTTTGTTAAATATAATTTCATTTCTTATCAGTAAAGAAATTTCTAAATTTAACATTAAAACATTGTGGTGCACATGGGGATCATTATATTTAATTTCCATTAGGTATAATTTATGATTGAACAGTAAAACCAATGCTGTGTAAGTCACCAATAAAATCTTCGGGGCACTACCTTCATTGGGAAAATCCCCAAGAATTTCGCTGGGTAAATCGACAAGAATTTCACTGGGTAAATCGGCAAGAATTTCGCTGGGTAAATCACCAAGACAATGCTGTGTAAATGTTGTGTAAAATGTTGTGTAAATAGTGTGTAAATCACTGATAAAATCAATGTGTAAACATTGTGTAAATATTGTGTAAATCGCTGTGTAAATACCATTTAAATTGCTAAGAAGATCATGGTGTAAAATGCTGTGCAAATACTGTGTAATCACTATGTAAATACTAGGTAAATCGCTGAGAAGATCATTGTGTAAAATGTTGTGTAAATATTGTGTAATCATGATGCAGGAGCATCGCTCCACCTCACCACGTGCCAACTCATTTACATGAGGCATGAGAATTCAAGGAAGGAGAGGTGCCACCCTCTCATTTTTGCCTCGAAAATCCAAGGCGTGATCCAGGAATTAATTGAAGACAAGATGGGAAAGCCAAGTTTTGCTTTCACACAAGCTGGAGATAAGTTGCCATTAATAGGCTGAAGACAAAAGGGATCTTCATCAGATTTGGAGCAGATTTCCATCATTGTAATATGTCCATTAGATAGGTGTTTTGAATGGTGATTTGACACCACTAAATTGCCTTGTGAGGGAAGCTCATAGAGCCCCTCTTGTATAAATATTTGTATTGTAAGAAAAGTAGAGGTTGGGTTGGAGAGGTTGGATAGGTTAGGTAGGAGAGAGCTTGATGAGAGCCGAGAGTCAGTTGTAGCTCAGACTCCACCATTGTAATTTGAAATTCCATCATTAATAGAAAATGACAATGTTTCTTGTTTTACATTTATGTTCAATGGATGTTATGTTATGAATGTCATTTAAATGGTTGTGAATTGTAGATGAACGTTAGAAATCATCTGCAGGGATAGAGATATAGGTTTCTATCCGAGAGTGTGTTGAGTTAATTTTGGTTCTCTAGGCTAAGTGCAAGGAGTGCACGATAGAGTAGGGAAACTTTGTGAGCCGACGCAAGGAGTGTGTATCTGAACTCAGTGGAGTTAGACGAGAAGCTGCCAGGAGGGCACACCATATTTATTTACAGACTTTGGGAGAAATTTCAAGGCAATTAAGTTCCTTGAAAACAAATATTGTGTGGGGAGAAGCATAGTTCAGAGTTACTGAACACTCTGGAATAATCTGCCAGGAGGGCATCGATCTTATGTAAGAATACCCAGGAGAAACATGGTTGAAGGTGTTGGAGGACCCAAAAATTGTTGAACATTCTAGTAAAGGAAGGATTTGTAAGAAGTGCATCGATAAAGGAAAGGAGATGCCTTAAACCTTTCCACAAGGTCGAGATAGAAGCTGTCGAAGAGCTGAGACAAGCGCAAGGAGTGCACCTAAGGTGTTGTGAGTTCACCTTATAAGCTCATGAATTAGAGTGAGAAGCTTCTAGGAGGGCATGGGAATCTCACATAGGAACTTGGAATATTGGAGGTTTTCAAGCCAAGTAAAGTCGTAGGAGAGTTGCACAGATTTCTCCAAGGAGTGCAGAAAGGATTTTCGAGAACAATCTAAGTCTCGAAAGTTGAATTTGTGCTAAGTGTGAAAAGGAGTCGAGGAATTTCCTAAGTCTCAAATATGAATAGGTCATCCATCGTCAAGGAGAAGACAGGTGGCAGAATATCAAGAAGTTCAGGAGCAGGAGGTTCCTAAGGTTTGCCGAGAGAAAACAAGATTCTTCGCGAGGTCGCGAAGTACGAAGTAAATCCAGGCCATTGGATCTGGAAGAGCACATGGCAGAGAGTCACATATTTCAAAGGAGGAATCCTTTGGAGAAAATTTGACAAGAAGTCCCAAAGAGTTGAGAGCCGAAGTAAATCTTATCCATTCATCAAGGAGGACACGTAGAGAGGGATTGACATTTTGATGATTTGGAAGTCGAGCAAAGTGGAGTTGGAAGTCAAGAGAACTCTTGAAGTCCAAATTTGTGATTCAATCGCAGCCGTTGATTGCGAAAGGAACTAGGACTCAACAATAAAATATGTAATTCATGTGGGAGAAGGCACTGTACTCCACTTCCCACATTAATCAATGAAATTTCATCGAAATGATGCTAGATAGGCAGGCATAGAGAATTAGAGTTAGCCAGAGTACTATAGATCTGGTCCCAGAGTATTAGTAGATTCAGGAATCGGGGAAAGGGGAAAGTATCTCACAGAAATTTTGAAGCACGGGATCATGAAGGAAGCTAGCCCACAGTCATAGTCCATGGTTACATTAGAAAGACAACCTAACATGGGTAGCTAGCAACGTTGGTGTTGGATTTGAAAATCACAAGAAGAGGGTACGCATGTTCCACATAGCGGGTGCTGAGGGAGTGAAAAGGGGCCTGCGTCAAGTTAAATTAGTTCCATCGGGAGCCTGATGAACCATTCGGTTCGATGACTTGAATGATCCTATATTGAGAGGTCGTTCCAGCCAAAAGGAGGGAAGGGGATTTTCACCAGGATTGGTATTAGAGCTTGATTTCTATCAAGAAAGGAGAAAGAGATAAAGGAGATGGTGCCGAATTGATTTATGTAAGCCATGGAGACAGGGTGCGATGCTCTATTGGAGCTATTGAAAGGCATGCAGTAGATGGTAAACAACCAGGTAGGATGTAGACAAAGAAAAATGGCCATTGATGGTCATAAGCATGGTCTAGGAAGAGTCCAATTGTGGAAGAGAAGAGTAGATATGGATAAGGAGCTCAGTGAAATCCAAGCACATATGGATAAACTTGCATTCAAGATGCAATAGGAGTCAAAGGTACATTGGAGGTACAAATGGCCTTTGAAGAGAATAGTCAGTTGGCTTGCTCAGGAGTTGTTGTCTAGGAGGCAACAATAGATGTTAAAGATGTGGTTGAGGCATGATCAACACCCCGGTCATAAGGGAAATAGATATGGAAAGGGTCTCATATATTTCTAGGTGGGAAATGAGAAGGGATCAGTGGATCTCATAAAATGCCAGGTGGGAAGAGGAGATATCCCAGATTTCCAGGTGGTCAAGGGAGAAGAGGTGAACTCAGTTGAGAGTTCGCATCAACTAAAGGGAATGACAGATGAAGAGGAGGCAGAAGAAGGACCTCAATCAGATGGAGATTCATGTGGGACTGCAAGCCACGTGAATGAAGATGATGAGAAGTTAAAGACTTTTGTCATAGAGGAGAAGGATTAGAGGAATGTTCTGATCATTGAAAGAGTTGAGATATTCCTACCAAGTGGTTGGGGAGAGGCTAGCACATATGTTGTAGATGTGACAGAAAGAAAAACAACATATATTGTCATGGGGGAGAAGGAACAGATACCAAGGTCTGTCCTGACAGGAGGAGAAGAGAATTCAACATAATCGCTTGACATTTTCATCTAGGAAGCTGAACAAGAGATAATTGCAGCACTAGGGTCTGCAGCAAAAGGAGAAGCAGAAAACATAGACTTTGCTGGCCTATGTGAGGAATTTGAATCTTTTCAGAGGAGAGTGGAAATGTAAGGCATGCATACCCAATAGGATGAGTTGGAAGCAGATGAAGAATTACACCACCATGAGAAGCAACTGAAGGAATCTGGAATAGGAACATTCGAAGGACTGGCATGAGTGAATCTGTGAGGAGAAATGGTAGCTGAGCAACAGTTCAGTTATGAGGAGCCTGCAAGAGTGAATATTACAATAGAGTGGAAAGCTAAGGCCTCAAGGGAAGAAGATGTATTGGGAAGTCAGTGTTATTTTCCCATAAACAAGGAGGGTGTGCAACGAGCTAGTTTGCAATATAAGATCCAGCCAGTGCAACAACTGGACAAGGTGATCAAAGATAAAAGGAAGCTTATGTTGGATTTGGAAGAAGAAATGGTCAACAAAAGGAAGCTAGATGAAAGGGAATCTGCATGAGCAATGATTATGATGCAGGAGCAAAAACAATGAAACAAAGGAGTCGAGAGATAGATCTAGGGGAAAGTTTAGGATCCAAGTGGATTTCAACCACATTGGAAAGCTCATGAGTAGGAGCTCATGATTTTTTTTACTGTGGAGTATGATGTAGGAGCATCACTCCACCTCAGCACACACCAAATCATTTACACACGGGGTGCATATTCAAGGAAGGAGAGGCACCACCCTCTCATTTTTTTCTCAAAAATCCAAGGCATGATCTAGGCATTAAATGAAGACAAGCTGGGAAAGCCAAGTTGTGCTTTTGCACAAGATAGAGATAAGGTCTCCATTAATAGAATGATGGGAGAAGGGATCTGCATCCAATTTGGAGCATATTTCCATCATTCTAATTTTTCCATTAGATAAGTGTTTTGAATGGTGATTTGACACCACTAAATTGGCTTGTGAGGGAAGCTCATAGAGCCCCTCTTGTATAAATCTTTGTATTGTAAGAAAAGTAGAGGTTGGGTTGGAGAGGTTGGATAGGTTAGGTAGGCAATAGGTTGATGAGAGCCGAGACTTAGTTGTAGCTCAGAATCCACCACTGTAATTTGACATTCCATTATTAATAGAAAATGTCAGTTTTTCCTGTTTTACATTTCTGTTCAATGGATGTTGTGTTATGAATTCCATTTACATGGTTGTGAATTGTAGATGAATGTTATAAATTGTCTGCAAGGATAAAGATACAATTTTATATCTGAGAGTGTGTTGAGTTAAGTATGGTTCTCTAGGCTAAGTGAAAGGAGTGTGTGACAAAGTAGGGAAAATCTGTGAATTGAAGCAAGGAGTGCGTATTTGAACTCAGTGGATTCAGACAAGAAGCTACCAGGAGGGCACACCAAATTTACTACAGACTCTGGGAGAAATTTCAAGGTGGTTAAGTTCCTTGAAAAGAAAGACTGTTTGGGGAGAAGCACAGTTCAGAGTTACTGAACACTATGAAATACTCGACCAGGAGGGCATCAATATTGTGTAAGAATACCTAGTAGAAACATGGTTGAAGGTGTTGGAGGACCCAAGAATTGCTGAACATTCTGGTGAAGGAAGGATTTGCAAGAAGTGCATTTACAAAGGAAATAAGATGCCTTAAAGAGCATGTGGCAGAGAGTCGCGTATTTCGAAGGAGGAAACCTTCAGAGAAAAGTCGAAAATAAGTCTCGAAGAGTTGAGAGCCAAAGTAAATCTTAGCCATCCATCGAAGAGGACATGTGGAGTGGGATCAACATTTCAGTGATCCGCAAGTTCAGGGAAAGTGGAGTCGGAAGTCGAGAGAACTCACGAAGTCTAAATTCATGATTTGATCACAGCCTTCGATCACGAAAGGAATGTGGACCATAGATCTAGTCCCAACATATTCATCGATTCAAGAATCAGGGAAAGGGGAAAGTAGCTCGTGAAAATTACGAAGCATGGGATCATGAAGGAAGATGGCCCATGGTCATAGTCCTTGGTCACATTGGAAAGACAACCTAGCACGGGGAGCTAGAAACATTGGCGTTGGAGTTGAAAAGAACAAGGAGAGGGTCCGCAGGTGCCACATTGCAGGCACCGAGGGAGTGAAAAGGGGCCTGTGTCAAGTTAAATCAGTTCCATCAGGAGTTTGACGAACCTTTTGGTTTGACAAATTGAACGATCCTAGACCTGAAGGTCATACTAACCCAAAGGGGGGAAGGTGGTTTTCACCAAATCGCTTTGTAAATACTGTGTAAATCGCTGATAAGATCATTGTGTAAAATTTTGTGTAAAGAATGTATAATCATTGTGTAAATACTGTGTAAATCGCCAAGAAAATCATTGTGTAAAATGCTATGTAAATTGCCAAGATAATTTCCCAAGGAAAACACGTTTAAGGTTGTGGTAATTTTTTTTTTTTTTAAATAAAATAATGCCAGACGACCATTCTCAACACACGACCATCTCTATCCTTAATTTTTATCTTTCTTTGAGCAATAAAAAGACAGAATATCCATGCCACCTAAACTCAATACACAGAGCAAACTCAATCTTACGTGTAAATAAAAATAAAAAGATGAAGACTTCACGCAATCCATACTCAACACACAAACAAATCCTATTTTCATCTTGCAATGTAAATAACAGAAAGAGACAACGACTCCATGCAATTGTTTGAAGGAAACTGCAAGAGGCGCAGGGGTAAGGGAAGGGTGTCCCACGTTCTGAAATTTACAGGAAAACAACGCAAAAATTCAATAGGTGCAGAGATAAATGAAGAGGAATTTTCGTTGTACAAGAAAATGAATTGATGGGCAATTTAAAAATGAAATTGCAGAGAGTAAAAACACAATAATAACATAGGATAAGGAGGGAATACATGCCTAGAAGAGAATTCCTTGCTGGGCAGAGAAATGGTCCTACAATTATTATCCATGAATAGGAAAGCAGGGTGTTTGAATCTAAATCTTTAACATCAGAGCGAAAGACAGTCGATTTGGCTCCTGGATGACTACTCAGGCATGGAATAATAAATTAAAGTATAAAGGAACATAAGATAAAAACACAATTTTTCCTTGTATTAAAACAAAAAAAAAATGTAGAGAAGTCATTTACATTCAAAGTTTGGGTTCACCATTTGAAATAAATCAAAAGTACAGTGAGCATAAGGCTGAGATAGCTTTGAATTCTATGATCATAAAACACCAGGATCTTCAAGAAAAATTTGCTGAAAGAAAAATGAAATATCTAGATAGTGTTACACTGAATAAAACATAAACTTTAACACAATATAAGTACCTTAACATAAGGTGCATGAACATAATTTAACTACCCTTCAACCAAATTTCACAAGTGTGCCAAGACAAAAAATTAACTAAATTGTTACCAAAATGATGCACGCGTGATTTCAAAGTTAGAGAGATGGATATAAAGACAATTTAACTACCATTCAATACAAATATACACATGCGTACTGTATCCAAATGTGAAAGCTCCGAAGTCATTGTCCCGCACATGCTCTGTCCAACTCCTGCTTGCCAACCGATGTGACCTCACCGGTACCTCCCAGACAACGCTAGGGGTACTCTTCTTCCCCCTGAGCCCCCCAAGCCGCAAAGGGGACACACACACAATATCAGAGAATAATATCTCGAAGCTTGCCTCACAAGGTCAGGCTACCACTCGTTACCTGAGCTGGGTATCTCAACTCCCACAAGAGAAAGTTCAGTCAAGATGAAATTTCAGTGGCGTAACGTTACGCAAGCCAGATGTGATCCATATTCCCCCTCTGCCATCCTTCTTATAGAGTTTATTAGTCATTAGTTTCCCAAACCCTCATTAGATTCCTTTTTCATTTATTTAATTAGGAAAAACCTCTCCCGTACACATGTCGCTTGATCCCCTAGTTGCACCAGATAATCAATTTATTAATTAATTAAATATTCCTATTTCCCTCACCCACTCAAAAGCGTTCATAAAAATTCTCCTTGGTGTCCCATTATTCCCTTACAATTCTTAAATGACTTATGCCTAACTTAACTCCTAGTTGAGTTCATAAATAGAAAGTTCCAAAGACTAGATTCCTTACTAAGTTAGACATTCCCCTTTTTCTTTAAGTTTCCTCTTTTCTTTAAGTTTCCCCTTTTCCTTAGGTTTCCCCTTTTCCTTAGGTTTCCCCCTTTTCTTTAGTTTTCCCTTTTTCATAAAGTTTCCCCTTTTTATAACTAAGTTTAGAATTAGCAAGTTTAGACAAAAAAAACCAATACCCCTTTTATTAATTATACTTTTATTAAAATTTCCACTTTAATTATTACTACTTGAATTTTCTTTACCCCCTTCCTGTTATATGTCTAATTTTATTTATTTTTTTGTTCTAAGGTTCTACTCAGACCTAGGTTTTCAATTCACTAGGCTTGGCAACAGTTATTAAGGGAAATAATAGTTACTAAACTTTAGTTATCATATCATTCATTTTAAGGCCGACCAGTTCCTAAGAAGGCATAGTTTTCTAGGCACTAGGTTTATTAACTTACCAATTAAAATCGTGATGTGCCCTTTAGGATTCACTATGTGCTCCAAGAGTGCCACTTGCCTCTTTCCATTTTCTTTGCGCGATGAGCCCTTCAAGATGCACTACATTCTCCAAGGGTGCCACTTGCCTCCTGACTGAATTTGGTAGACATCAAACCCCTAGAGTCAATACTCTGTCAGGTGATCTTATGGGAGACTAAGAGCCTCTAAGGAATAAGGACCCTTCCTTATTGTACACCCCTTAGAATCATCGTGAGTGACTTTCACAGTCTTCCCTCACGACATCGTGGGTCTTCTTGAACTAGGTAATCGTTAACCTAGAGTTCGAGCCATGACGAGAGTGCTAGTAGGTTGTGGCAGGGCTACTACCATGCCTCTCCCTCAATGTCTCTGGTTGTCGTGCATGACCCCTTAACTCAAAATGTGAGTCTAGTCAGTAAGATATCGTCAACCTACATCCATCAACAAATCATGTCAGCAATAACAATCAACATCATAATATCTAATCATATGTACATATGTCACATCAACAACATTCAAACCCTAAAAATCAACTCCCTGACTCGATCCAGAGTCCAAGGGGCTTCATCGATACCTCAACATCCTCAACGTATAGATTCCTATAGACTTAGGAGAACCGAGTCAATAGTACCTATCTATGTAAATACAAAAAAATAATCATATCATCAAATCCATAATATCTCATAATCACAATCAAAACAACCGATAGTATAATTACTCATTTCACTTGCACGCAAGTGTCCTCATGGAATAATTTCTCTCAGTGTGCACAAGAGAGGGATGTTATAGACACCCCCTCTTGTTTTAAACTTCATTCCAAAGTTTCACAGTATGTAAGTGCCAAAATAAAGTGTATCAGAATATCATAGGTCTAGCTACCAAACAAAAATCAAAAATACTGACGCATATCATATGAGTCCTCCCAGGTCGCCGAGTACAGACTATAGTTGTCCCACTGGACCTTGACTTGATCTATTGTTCAACGTCGTAGATATCGAATGCGATGGTATGGGATGAAGATTGTCTCCTTCTTGAGAGAACCATCGTTCAATATCTACAAGGAACTCATTTCAATAACATGTGTAGGATCACTAACATAATGTCTCAAAAAAATACGTGAAAAACATCATGCATACACCTCAAAGAATCAGGAAAGGCCAGTCGATAGGCCATGGGACCCTAAATTTTCATAATCTTGAAGGGTCCCATGAACCTAGGATATAGTTTAGCACCCTTTGTAAACTTGATCAAACTCTTATGTGGTTTCACCTGCAAGAAGACTTGATCACCAAAATCATAACTACGATTGACACAAGGCACATCGACATAACTCTTCTGCTGATCCTGCGCTTCCTTTATCCTTTGTCTTATGGTTTTCATTTGGTCTTCCATTTCTTGGATTGCTTCAGGTCCCACCAGGACCCTATCCTCAAACTGATTCCAACTCAAAGGCGTCTGACATGGTCTACCGTAAAGAAACTCGAAAAGCACCATCTCAATGGTGCTTTGATAACTGTTGTTATATGAAAATTCTACAAGTGGAAATGATTCTTCCCAACTCTTCTGTTGGTACATCACGTACATAAGAAACATATCCCCCAAGATTTGGTTTGATCACTCGGTCTGCTCGTCTATTCCTGGTGATATGTAGTACTAAAGCTAAGTCGGGTTCCCAAGGCCTCTTGGAAACTAGTCCAAAATCGTCCTGTAAATATCAATCCTCTATCGGATATAATCCTCTTAGGTATCCAATGCAACCTCACAATATCACTCATGAAAACTCTAGCTAAGTCATGTGCCTGATACGTAGTATGCAAAGAAATAAAATGAGCACTCCTTGTCAGAGTGTTGACTACCACAAAAATTGAGTCATGTCTCCTTGCCATTAGTGGCAGTCCAACAATGAAATCCATCGAAATGACCTCCCATTTCGATTCTGGAATAGCATGCGGCTGTAGTAATCCTGCCGAATGTCTATGTTCAGCCTTCACCTACTAACATTATAGACATATTTCCACATAGTTGACTATGTATGCCTTCATTCCTTTCCAGAAGAATAAGGATTTAAGGTCTGTCCTCATCTTCGTGACTCCATGATGAGCCATGTACACTTCTCTATGAGCCTCATTTAGGACCAAACTCCTCAACTCGTCGTTGGGTGGTACATAAATTCATTTTTTTTAAATATCATTAATTCATCGTTGTCCTCAGTAAATCCCCCAAATTTTGGTACCATCATTGTGTTTTGTTCGATAAAATCTTGGACCTCTTTGTACCAATCATAGTCGCACTACAAAGTTAAAATATTTTCACATAGATTCGTCTGAAGAGGCATCACCGAAAATATGCGTGGTCTCTGACTCATTGGATATGCCACTCTATTCACTTTCCCTTTTATGTAAGTAATCTTGAAATCGTACTCGCTAAGCAATTCCGATCAATGTTGTTGTCACACATTCAAGTCTCTTTGCGTAAAGATGTGTTGTAGATGACAATGGTCTGTTTTTAGTTCAAATGTCCATCCAATCAGGTAGTGTCTCCAAACTCTCAAGGCATACACAATGGATAACAACTCCAAATTGTGCGTCGCATAGTTCTCCTCATGCCTTCTCGACTTTCTCGAGATGTAAGTGATCACTCGACCATATTGCATAAAGAATCCACCTAATCCCTCCCTAGCGTGCGTCAGTTCATACCAAGAAGTCCTCGTCCATGTCAGGGACCTTTAGTATCAGTTTTGTTGTCAATGAATCCTTGAGCCTATGAAATGCCTCTGCGCATTTCTTGGTCTAACAAACTTCTTTTTCTTCTTCTACAATTATGTAATCGGATTTTCTATGTTTGAAAACCCTCGACGAACCATCGATAGTATCCTTCTAAACCCATGAAGCTATGCACTTCGAGGACATTTGTTGGTGCAGGCCATTCCATAATAGCCTCGACCTTTGCTAGATCAACATCGATACCATCGCCGGATATGACATGCCCTAAGTAGTGAATATTTGATTGAGAAAACAATCATTTAGACAATTTACCATACAATTTGTTCTCTTGTAGACACTGTAGTACCATGCGTAAGTTATCATCATGATCCTCCATCGTTTGAGAGTAAATCAAAATATTGTCAATAAATAATTGGACGAACTTGTCCAAGTATTTTCGGAACACCCCATCCATAAAACTCATAAATACCCATGGGGCGGTCGTCAGTCCAAATGGTAAAACAGTAAAATCATAATGTCCAAACCTCATCTTAAAGGCGGTCTTAGGGATGTTGTTATCCTTGATTCGTAACTGGTGATACCCTAATCTCAATTCAATTTTTGAAAACACCCTTGAGCCTTTCATCTGATCAAACAAATCATCAATCCTTGGTAATAGATACTGATTCTTGATCGTTTCCTTTTTCAATTGACATAGTCAATGAAGAGTCTCCATGACCCATCCTTCTTCCATATGAAAATAATAGGCGCACCCCATGGTGACACACTTGGACGTATAATTCCTAGGTCCAAAAACTCCTGTAACTCCAAGGTCGACATCTGATAAGGTGTTCTTGATATTGGTTTAGTTCCCAGTTTTAGGTCGATGGTAAAATCCAATTCTCTCTCTGGTGGCATCCCAAGTAACTCCTCAGGGAAGACGTCCACAAACTCTTGCACCACCGAAAGGTTTTCTAGACCTTTCAGTACTCCCTTCTCGTTTAACATAAGGATTTCATAAACCTTACATCCCTTGCACATGATCTTTCATAGATACAAGGAAGAGATGAACCTCAGGGAGACTCCCTAGTTCTGACCTACAATCATGCGTCTTTGTCCCTCGTCATAGACCAAGCTCAACCATTTTGTCTTACATTTGAGTATTGCCTCATACGATTCCAACCAGTCCATATCGATCCTGACATCATAAGATCCTAATATCATGAACTATAGGTTGGCCCTGGTGGAAAACTCTCCCAAGTTAAGGCTACAACCTCTAACCTTCCCACCAACCTTTTGTTTGGCTCCCAAAGCTATTTCTAAAAATATAAACTCGTCCTGCTCGACTTCCTTTACCTTAATTATTTTTAGTATTGCATCATAAATAGAAATCACGGTACCACCTGTATCTATCAAAATGCAAAGGGTATGGTCAACGAAGGTACTTGACGTCTCGAGAATGGTCGACTGGTGCTCTTCCTGGGGGTTATTCACCACTAGATGAATTTGACGGGCCTTGCCCAAATCTCCCATGGTAGTGGGTCCAGTTGATCCAGATGCTCTGGTCCTCTCCACTGGGAAGTTACACTAGTAATGTGGCTCCCCACATGTCCAACACCCTTTCTTTGGTCCAGTACTCCTGGTATCCGAAGTAGAAGCTGACGGCCCACCGGCCTGGAACCCTAGTCTGTTCTGCTGAACAACCCTAAAATGTTGTTGTTGCAGTCGACGCTGCTGTGGTTATTTGTAAGGAGTCTGCTGCTGAGGAACTGGTCACTAAGATGTAGTGAAAGTGGATCCTCTCTAGAATCCATGATATCTTGGAGAATGTCTAGATGGTGTCTGATGCTACTGCGCACCAGATGACACCTACCCCACTGGTCTCACTGGAGTCCTACTCTGATCCCTGATGATAAGCTCCTCCTTTGCTATGAGGGGCTTCTAAGCAACATCATGCAAGGTTTGAGGCATTAGAATCCTAACCTTTGCACGAATGTTGGCATTAAGGACAAACATGAACCTGTTGACCTTAAGTTTATCAGTATTTAGGTGTGGAGCATACCGAAGAAACTCCATAAAACGAGACTCGAACTCGGGCACCGTACGACCACCCTGTCACAAGGCATTGAACTTGTTGATCTGACACTCAATGCAATCCTCAGATAAATGCCTCTCTCAAAACTGTTCCTTGAATAGTTCCCATGACACATCTTCGACTGCCATGTTCAATTGTGGCAGGAGCATCTTCCACCATAGAAGAGCATTCCCCTTTAGTTGAAATATCGCCATGTAGACCTTCATGTTGGAGTTATAGTCACGAAGTGAAAAGCAAATTGTCATATTCTCTGACCATGCCTCGGCGACTGTGCCATCCGGGGCACCAAAGAACTCAGGAAATTTTTCCTTATCGAGTTTGCATTGAATGCTACGAGTATCGACTAGAGCACATAGTGGACCCTTAGGAGGTGTTGGTGCCCTGGAATCATCTCTATCCAAACGGTTGATCAGTGCCTCAAACATCCTCTAAAAGGACCTCATCAACCCAACCACATCATCGACAACTATTTGTTCCTGCCTGACAACCTATTTTTCTCCCTAGGGGTTAGACCTCTCGGGTGTGGATGCTACTAGGGGCATCGTGCCTCCTCCCCTAAAAAATCTTCGTCTACCTCCGCGACATCCTCTAACCATGATTACTGAATCCGAATACAAGTCAATTTAATTAGCAACATTTATAATCAAATATCTAATAAACGAAAGCCATAGTGATCCCAAGTTGTGGGTTGAACCAACTCTTTTACCATATTTAAGGACCCCCACCGTTACAACAACAAAAGCGACGTACATTAGGTAATTTTTTTTTTTTGCTACGTTATGTAATTAAAACATATGTAACAAGGTAAGCACATGATACATTGCGATATTAACATAATCACGTATCTATCAATGCACACAAATAATCTATCATGAGGAAATCATATCACAACATTGAGACATGCGCGTTAGTGAACTAAGGCGTAATCTGTTATGTGTCAACTTAGTCCATAGAGCAAGTCACCTAACCACTATTCATCTACCCAACCAAGGTGAAGGGAAAAACTCAATATTAAAATGATCATGCACCATCATCTTGGTAGTGCTAAACATAATGAGAAAACCTTTGTCATAAAACATTCATTCGGTGCAAGAAGACTAAATTCTAAACCATCAATCAATATATTAGAATTCATTGCACAAGAAGTCTAGAATCTCAGGCCATCATACGTTCATTTACAAATCAGTTGCACAAGAAGTGTAAGAACCTTTAAATATCATACAATATATGGAACCTATAACAAAAGCACTCTAAATCCACCTAGCGAATCATTGACGTAGGGTAAATACATTCATTACTTTAATGTGAAAAAGTCTAAGATCCATCCATCTTAAAAATCCATAAGCGTAGGAATTCCAACTCTAAAATCATCATTTAACCCCAATAAATTGGTGCACGCAAAAGTCTAAACTCAACAAGACCCGAATCCCATGATGTAATGAGCGTTAACATTATAAACAACCATCAACTAAACATTCTTTACTCTAATCATCAATGTCCCTTTGAATCACTTCTTTGTCCTAGGTTTTGTTTTTCCCAGACCCTATCAAATAAGTGGTCACTTTATCTCATCTTATATAAAAAGAGAGAGAGAGAGGCATATACATTCTAAATTTTCCATCTGACAAAAACATAACCACTAATGACTTTATTTAGTGAACCTTAACAAGACAAGTTAGTTACATAAACAACTAGGATACTTCTTCTATCTTAATACTCTTCGTAAAGATTGACTCTACAACAAGTGTTAACAATATATTAATTACCCTATTAAAGAATAGAGTGCCTTAATTAGGTTGGAAAAAGGTCCAAGGTTTTAGAGATGAGTTCATAACAATACCCCAATCTAAAGGTGCACGATCACTGTGGAAGGAGGAGGCGCAAGGGTTACGAGCATAAAAGGGAATGGTCCAGACGTTTTAAGTTGAGACATTTAACACCGGAAATCAACAAAATTAATGAGGGAAAACATAGTTTTCTATGGTAAAATAAAAAGGGACATATGAGTGGACAAATAAATGCTCAGAATCTAAAGGAAATTATGTTGTGACAGGAGAGGATAAATCATTGAACAACATTGGTAAACAATTTCTATTTTACATTAAAACAAAACTGTGTATACGTGGATCGTTCTAATTTAATTTCTGTTAAATATAATTTAATTTCTTATCAGTAAAGCAATTTCTAAATTTAACATTAAAACATTGTGGTGCACATGGGGATCATTCTATTTAAATTATGATTGAACAGTAAAACCAATGCTATGTAAGTCACCAAGAAAATATTTGGGGCACTACCTTCGCTGGGCAAATCACCAAGAATTTCGCTAGGTAAATTGCCAAGACAATGTTGTGTAAATGTTGTGTAAAATGCTATGTAAATACTTTGTAAATTGATGATAAAACCAATGTGTAAAATCTGTGTAAATATTGCATAAATCGTTGTGTAAATACTATGTAAATTGTTGAGATGATCATGGTGTAAAACGTTGTGTAAATATTGTGAAATCGCAGTGTAAATACTGGGTAAATTGCTGAGAAGATCATTGTGTAAAATGCTGTGTAAATACTGTGTAATTGTTGTGTAAATACTGTGTAAATCATTGAGAATATCATTGTGTAAAATGGTACGTAAATACTGTGTAATCGCTGTGTAAATACTGTGTAAATCACCCAGAAAATCATTGTGTAAAATGCTATGTAAATCGCCAAGAAAATCTCCAGGGAAAACACGATTAAGGTCGTGGATTTTTTTTTATTTATTTTTTAAATAAAACAATGCCAAACGACCATTCTCAACACAAGGCCATCTCAGTCCTTAATTTTTATCTTGTTTTGAACAATAAAAAGATGAAATCTCCATGCCACCTAAACTCAATACGCAAAGGAAACTCAATCTTGTGTGTAAATAAAAATAAAAAGATGAAGACTTCACGCAATCCATCCTCAACACACAAACAATTCATATTTTCATCTTGCAATGTAAATACAAGAAAGAGATGAAGACTCCACACAATCGTCTGAAGGAAA
This sequence comes from Picea mariana, assembly GCA_032191745.1. Taxonomy (NCBI): domain Eukaryota; kingdom Viridiplantae; phylum Streptophyta; class Pinopsida; order Pinales; family Pinaceae; genus Picea; species Picea mariana. The sequence goes on along the minus strand of JASDQU010500745.1, from coordinate 48,188 downwards.
CTGCAGGAGGCATAGGGGTAAGGGAAGGTTGTCCCAAGTTCTTAAATTTACAAGAAAAACAATGCAAAAATTCAAGAGGTGCAGAGATAAATGAAGAGGAATTTTTGTTGTACAAGTAAACGAATTGCTGGGAAATTTAAAAATGAAATGGCAGAGAGTAAAAACACAATAATCACAGAGGATAAGGAGGAAATAAATGCCCATGAGAGAATTCCTTGTTGGGCATATAAATGGTCCTACAGTTATTATCCATGCACAGGAAAGCAGGGCGTTTGAATCTAAATCTTTAACACCAAAGTGAAAGAAAGTTGATTCGGCTTCTGGTCGACTTCTTAGGCACAGACTAATAAAAACACAATTTTTCCTTGTATTAAAACAATAAAAAAAATTATGAGAAGTCATTTACATTCAGAGTTTGGGTTCGCCATTGGAAATCAATCAAAAGTATAGTGAGCGTAAGGTTGGGATAACTTTGAATTCTCTGATCATAAAACACTGGGCTTTTCAAGACAAATTACCTAGAAGAAAAATGAAATCTCTGGATAGGGTTACGCTAAATAAAAAATAAACTTTAACAAAATAGAAGTACCTTAATAGAAGGTGCACACACATAATTTAACTACCCTTCAACCAAATTTCACAAGCGTAAATTACTAGGATAGAAAATTAACTAATTTTTTAACACAGTGATGCACGTGTGCTTTCAATGTTATAGATATGCATATAAAGGGAATATAACTACCATTCAATACAAATATACACATGCATACCATATCCAAATGTGAAATCTCCCAAGTCATTGTCCGGCACGCGCTCTGTCTAACTCTCACTTGCCAATTGATGTGACCTCACTGGTACCTGCCAGCCAATGCTAGGGGTACTCTTCTTCCCCCCTGAGCCCCCCGAGCACAAATGGGCCATACACAAAATACCAGAGAATACTATCTCCTAGCTCGCCTCTTAAGGTCGAGCTACCACTCGTTACCCGAGCTAGGTATCCCAACTCCCACAAGAGAAAGTTTAGACAAGATGAAATTTCAATAGTGTAACGTTACGCAAGCCAGATGTGATCCATACTCCCCCTCCGCCATCCTTCTTATAGAGTTTCTTAGTCATTAGTTTCCCAAACCCTCATTACATTCCTTTTTCATTTATTTAATTAGGAAATACCTCGCCCGTACACATGTCGCCCAATACCCTAGTTGCACCAGAAGATCAATTTATTAATTAATTAAATATTCCTATTTACCTCACCCACTCAAATGCATTCCTAAAATGCTCCTCGGTGTCCCATTATTACCTTACAATTCATAAATGACTTACACCTTACTTAACTCCTAGTTGAGTTCATAAATAGAAAGTTCCAAATGTTAGATTCCTTACTAAGTTAGACATTCCCCTTTTTCTTTAAGTTTCCCCTTTTCCTTAGGTTTCCCCCTTTTCTTTGAGTTTCCATTTTTCTTAAAGTTTCCCCTTTTTATAACTAAGTTCAGAATTAACAGGTTTAGACAAAAACAATTAATTCCCCTTTTATTAATTAAACCTTTATTAAAATTTCCACTTTAATTATTAATGCTTGAATTTTATTTACCCCCTTCCTGTTATATGTTTAATTAGTTTTTTTTTTTTTTTTGTTCTAAGGTTCTACTCAGACCTAGGTTTTCAATTCACTAGGCTTGGCAACAGTTCTTAAGGGAAAAAACTAGTTATTAAACTTTACTTATCACATCATTCATTTCAAGGCCGACCAGGTTCTAAGGAGGCATAGTTTTCTAGGAATTAGGTTTATTAACTTACCAGTTAAAATCGAGACATGCCCTTTAGGATGCACTACATGCTCCAAGGGTGCCACTCGCCTCTTGACTGAATTTGATAGAATTCAAACCCCTGGAGTCAATACTCCGTTAGGTGATATTTTGGGAGACTAAGGACCTCTAAGGAATAAGGACCCTGCCTTATTGTGAACCCCTTATAATCATCGTGAGTGACTGTCATAGTCTTCCCTCACGACATCGTGGGTCTTATCGAACTAGGTAATCGTTAACCTACAGTTCAAGCCACGATGAGAGTACTAGTAGGCTATGGCAGGGATGCTACCACACCTCTCCCTCAATGTCTATGGTTGTCATGCATGACGCCTTTACTCCAAATGTGAGTATGTTAGGCAAGCTATCGTGATCCTGCATCCATCAATGAATCATGTTAGCAATAAAAATGAACCTCATAATATTTAATCATATGTACATATGTACATATGTCACATCAACAACATTCAAACCCTAATAGTACACTCCCTGACTCGATCTGGAGTCCAAGGAGTTTCATCAATGCCTCGACATCCTCAACATTTGGAGTCCTACACACTCAGGAGAACCCAGTCAATAGAACCTATCTATGTAAATAAAAAAAAATAATCTCATCATCAAATCCACAATATCTCATAACCATAATCAAAACAACCAATAGTATAATGACCCAGATCACTTGCACACAAGTGTCCTCAAGGAATAAGTTTTCTCAGTGTGCGCAAGAGAGGGATGTTACACAGTTGGGCCTACTGCTGAGAAGGAAATGATTGTGACAAAACGATGGGTGTAGGAGGTGTCCCCATCCCTTGCAGGAACTTAGTAACCTCAACACATCATCGACAATATTTCGTATAATGATCCTCACCACAGATAAGGAAAGGATAATGAGGTTTGCGCTTGTCTTTTTCATCATCAGGCTGAGTCTCGGGCTTATCAAATTGTTGATTATTATTTTTGTCCTCTTTATTACTACCCTTCCATTTCTTTTTATTTTGATTTTTATCGATAGGTTTAGATTAAACCTAATTAACCTCAGAGGATTTACTGGGAGAAGGAGTCGGAGGAGGAGTATTTTGTACATTAGCACTAGTAGAATTGGGATTGGAATGATTGACTTGTTTAGACTGAGTCTCAGTGTGAAAAGTGCATATCACACCATCAACAACATGAGAAGATACTAGAGGTGTTGGGGTTGGATTTGTAGAGATGGGTGAGGAACATCAGGGACCAAATAATATAGTGTTACCATTTGTGAATAAATGAGATCCAAGTATTGAGCACGACTAATCGCCTTCTCTTCAGTGATGAAACCACTCATGGAGAAATCTCGGGCTATAGGACCAATGAGTGACTTGGTAAACCACTCGAAAAATAGTTGATCAATAAGGGGAACTTTTATTAAGCATCTTCTTCTCCTCCACTCGTGGATATGACTGAAAATGTGAGTAGATGAGGATGGTTTAAATGAACTCAAAATTTTAGTTCATGTCTCGTATTGTATTGGTAACTGGTAATGTGTTTAAGAAATCCATAACTAAGGTGTTGAAATCATTGAAGAATCCTCATGGAAATTCGATATACCATTTGGCTGCCGAACCTGTAAGAGTTCGTTGCAAAATAAATAATCTTATGGAATCATCTATCAAGGATTTGGATGAACATCAAATATGGAATGTCATGACGTGATTATTTGGGTCTTCTCCCGATCGACTGTCAAACTTAGGAATGTCTGATGGTAACTTGGAAGGTATAATCGGACAATAAGGAGAATGCAATATAGGATCATTCTAAATCCTATATAAATCTGGTAAATCCAAAGTAGCAAGAAACAACAACTGTCTGTTCAATTGAGGAAACTCTTAATTTTGAGGAGGTAATCCCGTAGGTATACTAGTAGAACCATAAGCATTTTGTAGATAGTTAGAGAGTCTTGTAAAATTCGGTGGTGGAGGGTTTTGAGTCGAATATCCAACATGATTTGGTTGATTGGGTATGATTCCTTGGAGAGGAGCATTAGAATGAAGATCTTGACCCCATGTAGGATTCATAGAACCTAGATATGGTTTCCCGGAATTAGGGAGTACAAAAGAATTAACTTGAGGATTTTTACCCACAGGTTGTTGTTGATTGCCTTGGAAAGGAAAATTACAAGGTTGAGACTGTAATCTATGGGTATACCTCCTGTACACTGGGTTATGATCCCCAACTTGAGGTTTCCCCCCAACTTGAGGTTGAACCCCAACTTGAGATAGCTCCCCAACTTGAGGTTGACCTCCAACAGGAACTTGAAAACCATAAGCGACATAATGACTTGTGCTTCCACTTTGATTAGAGCTACTAGGGCTAGGCTGATTAGATCATCCAGGTGAAGGTGGAGGAATAATGATAGGAACCCCATAAAGAACCTGGGTAGGTGTAGGAACAAAACTACTAGCAACATTATACCCAGGAGGAACAAAAAGATTAGGCCCTTCGGATGGATTCTGGGAAGGATTATCAATAAAATTATTCAAAGAGTTATACCCAGGAAGAAGTGACGGATTTGATCTAAGAGGAAGTGGAGTTCTAGTAGGGGATTGAATTATTACCTTACTTTTGATAGAAACATGTGTAACTTGTGGGACCATGGTAGAGATAGTGAGCTGGAGAGAAAGAATTGTATGAGAACCAACAAACAATTGGTCTGAGACTGTAACAACATTATTGGTCATGCTAGTAAAATGATCTAAAGGTACCGTGTAATAAGTGGAATTCACATGCGTATGTGATTCCATAGGTTGATTAGAGGTTCTCTGGCGTATATGACTCATTCCTATTTTTTCAAAAATATCTTGTCCCAAAGAGGTCCTCCAAAGAGAATAGACAGGGGCAGAAGAGATAGGATTAAAAGTTCCAACAATATGAACCAGAATTCTAAACGAATCACTCTGAAAGAGTGGATCGTCTACACCAGACTTTGTGTGAGGTCCATTAGGTATTCTAGAAAATCTTCAGCAACAACATCTCTTGATTAATTTATTCGGAGAAAAAGTGGATCTTATACAAAACACAATAACGGATTTACATGAAGTATTGATTCCTCCAATGGAGTAGAACTTCCAATATCAAAGGCTATGTCGTTATTGAATGATCCTTTAGGAGAACCCTCTAGTGAGTTAGGAAGAAATGAGTATATTCTTCCGGATCTTCCAAAGGTAACCCTTTCATCCTACGTGAACAATGAGGGCTGATGTTGGCCACACCAAATAAAGAATGAAATAAATCTATGGCCAACTAGAGAAACAAACATCACTCACTAATAAAATCTATATATCAAACACACAAACAAAACTTCTTATTTCAAAGTCACTAGTTGGTGATGAAATCCAATGTCGCGAAATCAAGACAAGAAGGGGATGGGATAAAGTGGGTGTAAAAGTTACGTTCATGACCTTCTTAACGGACTTACACCCTGGTGCAATATCCCACACATAATCATGGGTATACCCTCCATTGAGCCCAAGTGAGTTTGGCCAACATCGATTCCAGGTACTGTAAAGACTTGCCCCTCCACAACCACCTCTTGTAAAGAATCTAAAGAGATGGGCCACTAAGGTTACCAATTACAACAATGATGCTTGGGGAGGCAGTCGACAATCCGATCCATGGGCAAGGGAAGGGTATCTAAGCCCGAAATAAACTCAAGAAGGTATCCACATGATTTTCTTCTCAAGTGACCCCCAATAATATGTGCAATCTCTACACTAAGGCCAACAAAGCAGGGTGAGTAACTTTGTCAGCCCTATTGTGACCTCATGATTGACCCTTGTGTTCAAAGGGCTTCTGAGGAAAAAATGTAGCAAGTGGATTTGAACTCTCCCTATCACTACTATTGTGTGTTTTGATGCTTTGGAGAGTGTGCCTTACAACCTATTCCAAAGCTCTATCCTAACTAATGTTGGTGTATAAAAGTTCTAGAAAATAAAATTTGCTAATAGATTTTAAAATTACATTGTATTTTAAAGGTCGTTGTTTACTCAGCAGGGAAACAAAAGTGAAACTGATGATGTATTTGACCTTGACCCAATAAGATGTAAGAAGAGATGAAATGCAATCGTTTCATTCGATGAAGTCTAATTACAGTAGGGAGAAGGTTTCTCTTTCCAGAATACAAAAAATATAAAGAACAATTTCTGAATCTTTGAATGATATGAATTCCAAACAATCAAAACTACTAACTTTTTCAATTTTCTCCTTTCGACAAATATTTGAATGAAATTTTGGTTTTTACAAAGATCACTAAAAAGAATAAACTTCAGTCCTTTCCTTTTCAAATCAGAATAGAGAAATAATGAAAAAATAAAGAATGGTCTAAGAAGACTAATGCATTATCAACACTAATTCCTAAATCAAACTCACAATGCAAGCAAAAAATGAAAATATAAGAAAACCTTTTGTCGAATGCAAACAAAATTTTTTTCTTCAATCAACAACAATCCAAAAATTAAAATAAATACAAAACTCAAAAGAAATTGAGGACTACTTATCAAACAAGCACCCACGAAGAAAGTCTTGAGATTATACCCTTGCGATAAGAAGTCAAAAAATAAAACTTGCAAAGCTCATGAAGAAGACTCAAAATCCTTGAATATCAATCAAATCCAGGCTTAAAAGATGTAAACCGATCATTAACCAATGCTAAAATTTCATCCCAGGAAGTAAAGACAAATATGGGAAAAGGAAAGAAAATTAACTGTCACTCAATAATTCCTACAGGAATTGTCACAGGCTACAGAAGGGTACAGTGCGATGATCTAGGATCATCGAAGGCTATCAACAAGGCACAATGCAACATCGTCTCCATGGTTTTCACAAGTAGAGTGCGATGACAAAGAATAGTCGTAGGCTGTAAATAGGACACAGTGTAATGATCTCTGAATATAAAGAAAATTGGGAAGAATGACAAAATTTCTCAATGAACCTTCAAGACTAGGGAGTCAAGATGGATCAACCATAGACTCAGAGAATGAAATTGATCAAAAGAAATTAGGTTAAAATAAAATAAGAAGGAAAAAACCAAAATAGGTTGTTTCCCCAATGGAGTCACCAATTTTATTATCGGACAAATCGGTAAGTGCATACAAAAACTAATATCCCTAACTTCCATAGGAAGCTATAACAAAACAAGATAGAATACAAACTTCACCTTAGACTTCATTGTCTTATAAACTAGTTTGGAGAGGTACAAGTGACATACCTTTTAAATGACACTTGATCCTTGCTAGTGTCGTCCTTGTTGTGCCATATTTGGATTTGCAGGATGGTGAACCTATTTAAGAAGCACAAACCAACAAAGAGAGAGAAACATGATATATATATCCCAATGAATTCTATGTATAATATCAAGGAGTTATACAATAAGAGTCAAGACACTTTTATAGGGAAGAAATGTATTGCTGCATTATATTAAAATAGAAGTGGAGAATACAACCCATGCCTTGATGTTGCAAGGTCCCTTTCAATGGCTCTTTGCTCCAACACACACACCTTTTATCCGATGCTTTTAATGAAGAATATCCACAATATGACTTAGAGATCTAAAGAAAAGTTATCTCAAGTATAATCTGTAGCAGAAATCTTCATGCATATGCAAGCCTTTGCAAACCTTAGCCTTTTCCATAAGAGATCCCTATTTATATAGGGTGAAAGAGAGATGGATGAGTAGAATAGTATGATCCCACTAAATCAGAGAAGCGAGTAATATCCAAACTGATCGAAGGCCACCTCATCTTCTAGAAGATTCCCTTATAGAACATTCATGAATTTTGAATTTTCCCTTGTTTAAGAATTGGCTATGATGACGCCATGGTCCAGCTTTGGTGTAGCATGAAATGATCAAGAATCATCACACCCCAAGTATAGAGCAGGGTGCGACAATCTCCTTTGTCATAATTTTTAAGTAAGAAAAGGAAAACCACTTTTCTCATGGATAAAGTCTCTTTTAATTTTTTTAGGGAAGATGGAAGTGAGTTATGCACATGTCGTTAGTTGATCATTTGGGTAACCAAAATAATGTGTAACAACATGTAGGAGAGAACGTAAGGTGGATTTTTTCCATATACTGCTTCAAAATGAGTCATGCGAGTAGTTGTATGGTTAGAAGTGTTATACCACCATTCAACTAATGGTAACCATTCAGCGCATTGATTTTTCCTTTAAAAGGAAAAGCACCTCAAATAAGTCTCCAAATACTTGTTGACAACTTTAGTTTGACCATCAGTGTTGGGATGATAGGTGGTGATGAGATGCAATTGGGTTCCCTGTATCCTGAATAGTTCTTGCCAAACATTGTTGGTGAAATTGGGGTCTCGATCATAAACAATAGTCGAATGAGGCATGACATGAAGCTTGAAGATACAATCCATGAAAATTTTAGCCACAGTGGATGCAGTAAGTGGATGTTCAAGAGTACATAAATGAGCATACTTGTAAATACAATCAAATACCACCATGATGACTGACTTCTTGCTTGATTTAGGTAATCCCACATTGAAATCCATAGATATGTCTCTCCAAATAGCGGGTGGAATTAGAGGTGGTTGGAGTGTTCCATGGGATTTTATTGTTTCTCCCTTGTTATGTTGAAAAACATCACATTCCGCCACAAAAGTATGAACGTCCTTTTTCATACCATCCTAGAAAAAAGAACCTTTGACCCTATCATAGGTTTTGGTAAACCCTAAGTGCACAGCCATGGGAGTAGCATGAAGCTCAGAAAGCACCATGGATTTAAGTTGTGACTATTTACTTAAATGAAAAAATCCTTTGTAGCGAAGCTCATAATTGTGCCAAGAGTACCCTAGGGAAACTGGAGAATAGTCTTTCAATTGTTGGATTAGATGTGAAATTTTAGGATCTTGTAGCCATTTCTGGTGAAGAGCTTGGAGCCAATCTGGTACAATGAAGGATAGGGAGAACATGGAACATTCATATTCATATTTTCAAGAAAGAGCATAAGAAACCACATTTTCTTTACATTTCTTGTAAATGATCTCATAATCATATCCAAAGAGGTTAGTTACCCATTTCTTTTTCTTTGGAGAGGAAGGTCGTTTCTCCAGAAAATACTTGAGGCTTTGATGATCTGTCTTAATTTGGAAGCGTTTCCCCAAGAGATAAGGGCACCAAATGTCCACTACATGCAGAATAGCCAACATTTCCTTTTCATATATTGATTGGCCCAAATGGCATTTTGACAATTGTTTGATGGTAAAGGCCAAATGTCTTCCCTCTTGTATAAGGGCTACTATAATTCCTCTCCTAGAGGCATCACATTCCAGGACAAAGGTCTTTGTGAAATCAGGAAGGGCCAAGACCGAAGTAGTGCACATAGTTTCCTTCAATGCTTAAAAGGAAAGATGCGCTGCGAGAGTCCAAGTGAAATAATTCTTTTTAAGTAGAGCAACGAGAGGTGCCACAATATTTCCATAATTCTGAAAAAAAAAATCGATAATAGCTTGTTAAACCCAAAAAACTATGCAATCTTTTGATAGTCTTGGGGCGAGGCCAATCCTTCATTGCTTCAATCTTATTAGGATCTACCCAGACGCCATCCTTGCCAAAAATATGACCCAAGTACTCGACTTCCAAGGAGCCAAAGGAAAATTTAGAGTGTTTGATGGAAAGTTTATGCTGAGACAGTAGATGAAGAAATTGATCCACATGGGAAATATGGGATTGCCAATTTTTACTATAGATGAGAATATCATCAAAGAAAACTAAGACAAAATGACAAAGAAAAGGACAGAAGACATGATTCATGAGGCTTTGGAAGGTGGAGGGGGAATTACATAGGCCAAAGGGCATGACCAAGAACTCATATTGACCCTCATGAGTTCGAAAGGCAGTCTTGGGAACTTTAGCATCTTGCACACATATCTGTTAGTAGCCAGAACACATATCAAGTTTAGTGAAATACTGAGCACCACTCAATTCATCCAAGAGATCATCAATGAAAGAAATGGGAAACTTGTCCTTGATGGTGAGTTTATTGAGGGCACAAATTTCAGGACACATGTGCCAAGAACATTATTTCTTAAATACCATGACCATAGGAGAAGAATAAGCGTTGGTACTAGGACAAATAATGCCTGCTTGTAGCAATTCCTACACTATTTTCTCAATTTCATTCTTTTGGGAAAAGGGATGAAGATAAGGGCGAACATTAGGAGGAAGAATTATAGGAACAAGGGGTATGGAATGATCATGAACATCATGAGAAGGGAGAAGCCCTTGAGGAGTAGATAAAATATCTTGATGTTTGGAGAGAATAGCTTGGAGGTCAGGATGCACAGAGGGTGTATCAATTGCGTGAATATAATAGATTTGATATATAATACCGTAGTGGCCTTTCTTGAGGATATTTTACATGCGATGGGAACTGATGATCATAGGAGAACCAACTGTGATATCTTGGAAGTGATACCTTTGACCCTCCTATTGGAATTGCATGGTTAATTCCTTAAAATCCATAAGAATTGGACCCAAAATGTGTAACCATTCAACACCTAACACAATGTCACAACCATCGATTTCAATGGAAAACATCTGAGATTTTAGGTGATAATGTCCAATTTGAAGACATACATTTTCACAACGCCCACCACATTTCATGGACCCACCATTGGCTATCATGATTTGAAAATTATTGAAAGAAAAAATATAGTAATTGGTTTGCTTGGAAATGCGATGATGAATAAAATTGTGGGTGCTACCAATGTCAACAAGGATGATGACATTCCTATTCTTAATATAGCCAATGAGATTGAGGGTTTGTGGAGAAGAGAAGCTTTTGAGGGCATGCAAGGAAATGAGTGGTTCAACTTCAGGTGGGTCAACGGGCTCCTAGGTAGCATCAGGAAGGGAGGGATCTTCAACAAGTGGAATTTTTGCATATTCGTTGGAAACATATTCGTAATTGGCCATAAAAAAAAATTGTTCCTTACACTTCTGCCCCGAAAACTATTTTTCATCACAATTATAGCAAACACCCTTAAGTTGGCGTTCAACCATTTCAGACCTAGTTAATTTCTAGACCTTGAGGGGAGTGACAAAGGGGTTATGATTAGTGGGTCGAGGGAGAGGAACAAAAGAGGGTTTTTTGTTCTGGGAAAAAACAACTTTGTGGGACTCTTTAGCATGTTTGGGTAGCTTCCAACCAAGTCTGAGGGTGAGCCATGAGAACCTTGGATTGGATTTCATCCTTTAGGCCACCGATAAAGAATTCACGGAAGAAATCATCTGACATAACCTCGGTTTGAAAGGCCAAATGCTAAAAAGTAGTTATGAAGTCTTCCACTGTGCTTGACTATTTCAACTTGATCAAATGACTGAGATAGTGGGTATCAATGTCAAAGAGGTCATAGAGATTTACAACAAACTAGTTCCAAGCAATATACCCCTGACGTGAATTTTTACACCATTGCCACCATTTCCATCGTTCAGGATCAAGATGGAGGAAAACATAGTGAAGTTTTTCCAACTCATCAGTAATACCAAGCAGAGAAAAATAATGCTCCATTTGAGTGACCCAACCCGTAGGATCAAAGCCATCAAATTTATTGACCTCGAAACGGGGAAGACATGGGTCATGCTTAAAGGAGTTGGATTGAAAATGTAGAGAATGAGTGGAATGAACAACATCGGGTTGGTCTGAGGAGCAAGGACCCAAAGGGAGGTTCAACAATTGGTTGACAATAGACCGAAGGGTGTTAAATTGGTCCATGAAGTTGGCTTCCATGGTGTCAAATTTGTGCTCAACTTGGGACTCAAATTATACAAGGAAGGAATTGGTAGAGGCAATATCAGATGTCACATGATTGATGAGAGCTTGTAGGTCTTGGTTGCGAGTGGTGGCCATTTGGAAAGGGGAAGTGCGGATAAGGAAAAATGGGTGGGTGGGACCACAAAAAAGGACTTATAAGTGATAGGTACCATAATGATCAGGGAAAGAAGGGAAATATAATGGAATAGGTGGAAAAATAGGGAAGCTGAGAATGGTTCAGTTCCACTGCAAAAAAAAGGAATAAAAATGAAAGGTACGACTGCGATAAGGGAGAAATAAGGGAGAAATTGGGAATCCAATGGGATAGGTCCCAAATAAGTGTTTCGGCGGGACCACTATACTTTTTTTTTTACTCTTGCAGAGTTATACTCCGTTTTGAATAATACTGTAGTGATGGTATGCCCAAATTCTTAACATGAAGAAATGTGTACTAATTTCACAACGAGAATGAAAAATGCACAGTTGCGCGACAATAGATATTGTCTGTCGTATTTTTGTTTCGGTCCCTAGGGTTAGGGTATTCAAGGTTTCTACAGACAAGGGTTTTCCATGTGCTATAGCTCTCTGATATACATGCAGGGTCCAATAGTAGTACTCAGCTCAATATCTCAGGGCACCAACTAAGGAGGCTAGACCATTCCCTTAGCCATACTACCTGACTACTGAGGTACTAGAGAGTATCTTCCTGAGTGCTGTTCTCAGTGGAACTATAGCAGTGAGGTGGTCGATCAGTTTATCTATGGAGGGCTTCAAGAGATCTAGGTTGATCCATATACATGTGCTTTCTGATGCGTTACCACTCGAAGGGGTACCAACAGGGGTTACAAGGGTGGACAACATATGTGTTCTTGAGTACCTCTTGTATTTCCTATGTGTATTACTCCTCGAACAATGGTTTATGCACTTAATGATAGATCTTTGTATAATTAAGATGTTAGAATACGTCTCTACCCTGAAAAAAATTAATCCACAATCTTCTGTTGAGGAAAGTGCTCTGATACCACTTGTAGGGTACCAGATCTATTATATTAGAAGAATAGAGAAATAATGTAGGGAATAATAATGAGATAACAAAAGAATACATAAATATTGCAGAGATAACAACAGAACAAAAAATTATATGGAACCACAACACCATAATTATACCTTTATTGATAGGAAACAATGTTCACTTTCCTCTTCGAGGGGGAAACCTCCAGCATAGAAGAGCTCTATTACAATAATTTTCCAAGACAAAACTTCTCATATCCTCTACTCTTATTTATACTAAATCTCTATCCAAAAGAACAGTCTAGAGGAAGATCCTTCTAGAAGCGAAAGATTCTATTAGGTCTTGTTACAATGGACTTATTCCTCTTTATTGCTAGGGATTAATAATATTGACCTTTATTACATGGAAATATATTATTATGCCCACTTGAGGGGTTAGGTTGGTTAGGTTTCTAGCAAGTTCACTCCATATACAAATTTGTAAACCTGCAACTCTCCGTGTCCATATGTGACACACAACTCAACAATTCCATAAATCTAGCCTCATATTTAGGTATTGATCTGCCATCCTATCATTTTCAGTTGAACTCATTTGGTTGTGTCTCAATAAACTCTAAGAAGTGTTTCTCTCTGTTCACAACAATAATATAATTTCTATTTTTTATAAGCTACCTACACAGGGTCTTTAAATTTTCGTTACTTGTCATGACCGTTCTCACTAAATGACTCTTATCACTTGTCACTTTTTACACATCTTCCTTTCGATTTTTGTTTTCATGAATTTAAGCATGAAAACTCACAGCTGGAATTGACACTTTGTTTCGATTTTTGATGAAAGGAAAAATGTTCATATGGTCTATTATTGAATTGTCATATTTTTCTATGAACATGATTGTTTTCCTTGTTTATAACTCCTTGGTCCTAAACATGCCTTGGTTACATAAGTGAAAGACCTCCACTCATTAATATTCGATTACTATTAATGGGGTTTTGATTCATAAAACTTTTAATTATTTAATGTTTATTTGATACATTTACATTTGTAATCAGGTCATCAATGTGCGTTCTATGGTTTTCAAGTGTTTACATCCTTATACGTACCCATATGCCAAGGTGTCATATGAAGTACAACATGCTATTACTGCTTTGTATGGTCTCTGGCTTCACGATTTCATTCCCATGTAGGGTGATTAATGCCTCTGCCTATCATTTGAACTATCATCGCATTGTTTTGTGGAAACTCAGGGCTATGGCTCTGTGGTTTTTTATCAAACCCTACCTCTAAGTTTTTTGTTGATTCCCTTTTGTTCGCCATGGCTCCAGTGGTAAGGATTGAGCCCAATGGCATCCAAACCTTGTTATCGTATGATAACTCTAGGGATGATTTAGAAAGGAATGATTGGCATTTGTTCATTGAAAAGTTTAAGGGTTTCAATATGAGAGTTACCCAAGAGTTCGAATTGACCTTCGATGGCTACAGAGCAAAGATAGGTGACCTGCAGCTAGAGGTGACTGAAGAATTTTTAAGCCAAGCTACGAGTTTACCAGCTTTCGGGCAAGAATGGCTCAAGAATGAAAAATTTGAAGAGGTCCCCTGGTCTTTGATGTTCACCTCATGAAAAATCACTAGTTGTGATCGAGGTATGCCTCTCTCATATTTGAAACCTAGGTGGCATGATCTTCTTGGTATTGTGAAACAATTCATTACGCGTGAAGGAATATTTGGGTTAGTTTTCCTGTATCATCTACGATTGCTTATGAGTTTCATTGATTTCCCATTGAATATGCCCTACTTCCTGCTTAGAAGTTTGTACAAGATGGGAAAATGTTTTAGGAGGTAGAAGTCTCATTCAAGTTTGTTCCATCATGGTTTAATTAAGATTATCCTTGAACATCAGTTGCAATTACACAACGATTGTTGGGATGCTTTTGTTTTACGAAATGGCTTTGGCAATTGTGAGTTGGGATAGGTTGATAAACCGGTTATTGTTGAAACCCTCATGAACACTACAACCTCTTCTCCACCACTCCTGCCCTATGATTCTACCCCTAATATTGAACCCTCGACCTACCCTAACGTTACTCAACCAGACAATCAACCGGGTTCGCACCCTAAGAGTTGCACTAAGACTGTTAAAAAAACCACAGGGAAGAAGCTTAAGGGTAGCGTCGATGTTAATTACAAGAATAAAAGGGTTGGCCATTTGATTTCACGATGTGCTCGAAACAAATCCAAACCCTGTGCAGACACAAAAAACACAATTGAGGTAAGTGAATACTTGGATTCAGAAATTGAAAGGTTCTTGGCCGAAGAGGATCCAATGTCATATGGAATTTGCCTTGATAGACCCTACGATTATGTTAGCAACCTGCCTCCATGTCTAAAGCATAATCCCAAATTTCCTAACATTCGATTCTGTGATAAACCCACATGTCGCGTGGACGATTCTCCAACTGTTAATGCTATCAATGCCAATGCACAGTCCCTATAGCCACAGTGTAATGAGTGTCGATCCTAGATCGACAAGTATTATACGGATGTGCCTTTACTATAGTCCAGGCTTAAATATTTGAAAGACCAAGTAGTTTTGTTGACAAACGAGAACAATAGACTCCAATCCGTATGTCAAGCAAAGGAAAAATGCCTAAAAGCTACAGGTTTTGTCATTTTTAAGAATGTAGAGGCAATGACAACAATAGTAAACTCCAAGATTGCTTGATATGTTTTAATCCCTTGATTTGAGGTATGATCTTTTTCAAGTTTAGCATGATTTTGTCACTCTTAATTTAGGATATACGATTTTTTGAATAGATTACTTTTCTTATAAAAATTAGTTTGTTTTATTTTTTGAATAAAATATGATTGTAGTATTTATTATAACTAGCTACAGAATCGTAAGATTCTGTAGCCAGTTAGAAAAATTTGGATTGCTTTTTTTGACAATTGAAAACACATCTAAAATCTTCCCATTTTCATTTGTTTTCAGGAACCCATGATTTCTAAGGAGATTTGAGGCACTATTGGGATCTCCCAATGATACAATCTTTATGTTTTTAGTAAATAGATTAGGCTGTTGGTATTTTGATATCAAGTAAAGTCAGGGAGGTTGCATCCCCAATATTTTTGGAACAGATTTGATGTTATCAACAATAAACATTTTGTTCCTGGAACCTATATAAGCATGTTATTTTGTGAACATGAGATCATCTTTGCCTGGGGCAAGACTATGGATTTTTCATTTACAAACTTGAATGAAATATAATACTCGTCACAACTTTAACTTTTTCATATTGTGGTTTTATTCAAGTCGTGATTATTTCAATTTGCAATTAGACTATGATTGCTTTCGTTGTCATGGGTTACTACAAGTTGGTATGATAAAAATTTATATATTATCCATGTTTTATGTTCCAGATTTAACACACAGTGATCATTTTGTTCAAATTTGAATTAAGAGATTTATCTTTATCTTTTATTGAACGTTTATACACAAGTTCTCACAGCAAGATTTATCTTAATGTGGTTGCTTGTGGAATTATGAGATTGCTATGATCGTATCTCTTATATGTTCTATCATTCGAATTCCATCATTACTGCTTCACATTTATGAGAAGCAATTGTAGGATCTGCTGAAGGTTTACCTCATCAGACAAGGAGATTGGATGCTACACACTGAACAAATATTGGATGCGACAACATGTCAGCCTGTTATTTGATTTCGTTAGCATAATAAATATAGAAGCCCCCTGTAGTTCAAACATTTTTTTTATCATCTGTTATTTCTTATGTTTAATTAGATAGTTTGATATTTGATTTCTTTTATATAAACATTATAAGAAAACAAGTCATAAAGATTAGATAATAGTTTTACTGTTGTTTAAAAAATCAATTTAT
>JASDQU010500745.1:20577-31572 GCA_032191745.1 Picea mariana | reverse complement strand
TTGTATATATTGTACAGATAATAAGTAGAGTTATTTTATAAATATTAGTTAGTTAAATCGTAAATATATATTAGATCTATATATAGTTTTCAACGATTGTTATTCATCAAGATTGCATTTTATTTAGTTTTGTTTTTTCGCTTTCTTTCGTACTTAGATCAACCAATGGAGCCGCTAAATCCGTCGGAGTGGATTAATCCAAACGACTTGGGTTAATTAGACAATCTCAGACTAGATTCACTCCTCCAGTTGACGAGTGATCAATTTTTCCCGTCAACAAATGGCGCTAGAAGGAGGGCCTGGAAACTATTAATGGCACGAGGAGGTCATAAGACTCCTCCATCGCCTACTCGCTCACTTTTAGTAACTAGAAGTCATTCAGATGACAACATTGTCCCTCAAACAACAACCACATCAAACGACGATCTACGGATCACAGTTGAACCAGTAAATCCAAATCCTACGGGTGGTGACATACAAGAGATTGTTCGGCAATCTCTCATAAGAACGCACAGTGCCTTAGCCCGTATAAGACAACAAAACTGACCTTTGAACCAACCATTAGAATTATCTAATATCAGAGAACAACTTGGAGGTACTGACCTTACCTTAAACCCTACGGATCCAATCCTCACTCCTGCAGTAGGAGGATCTGGTATACCACCATCACCACCTCCTTCATCTCCTTCTTCTTCTGAAGAAGAATCCTTTGACAAAGGCAGTTCCTCATCCCAGCCTTCGACACCACCCACACCTATGGCCAACCCAAACAATCCCACCAGACCCTGGCTCGACCAAGATGCAGTGGCCATACCTGGGCCTCAGCATCCTTTACCCAAACACCCGGAGAAATGGCTCCCTAAATTTGACCCAGACTCCAAACAGTTAGCTGAAGATCACCTCAAAAAGTTTATGTTAGCCATTAGACTCCGTAGTGTTGAGCATGAATACATAGTCTGTAGATTGTTTCCCTACACCTTTGAAGGCAATGCCTCTACCTCGTACTTTGCCCAACAACCCCACACCATCGTGTCATGGGAGAAATTTGAATCCTGTTTCCTTGAGAAGTTCGGACACGACAAGTCTCCTGAAGTTCAAGTCATGGAGATTTCTAGTTTAAAAATGAACCCCAAAGAAAAGATCAAAGACTTTAATCAAAGGTTCTTGACACTAAAGAACCAAATCCCTATGGATTCGATGCCTGCCGAGAATATTATTATCGCATATTATACGAAAGACTTACATCAAAACATAGCCATTTGGGTAAAGAGATCCAAGAAAGCCATGTTGTTAGAAGCCTTCGAAGAGGCCAGTCAGATCGAGAAATACATTCTCAATTTAAAAGACACTACTAGCAATGAGGCAGAGACTAGTTCATCTTCCAAAAAGAAAATCAAAATCCTCCCTAGACCTTCCCAAAACAAAGCTCAACCTGAAAGCTTAGATTTAGAAAAATTACAGAAAGTCATTCAAAAATTGTCCAACCAAGTTATAGATTTGAAAAGGTCAGCTGAAGAAGCTTCTTCAAGCAAAGGGCCTTACAAACCCCCTTTTAGGAATCCTTTTCCCATCAACCGACCTAATTCAAATACTGAAGGCCTGAATCTATAAAGCCTGCAATTTTCTATTCAAACCATCCTAGAAGCACACAATAATTTGATTCCTCCCGAGGTTCCTGAAGAAGTAGCCAAACAAGAAACGGTAGAAGAAGATGAATCCTCTCTGAATATTTTTGGACATTTTTCAGATAGTATTTTTCAAGCTAATTTCGAAACAGTGCACCCTTACAATACTAGGAGCAAGACAACAAATAAGCCTTCTTTTGAAATCACTATGACTTTGCCTCCAAAACAGTCTAAATCAATTGAGACTAAACATAATTCAGTAAACCCAAGTTTGGATTATGATTTGGTTGAGGATCTTAAAAAGCTTAGGGATAACATTTCTATTTACGAATTATTAAAATTTCCTTTCCTTCTACAAAACATGCTGCAGAATATTGCAGAGAACAATCCGAGTAGTAACAAAGGTGTTCAAAACAACCCCAAAACTCCTCAGAAGGCCTCTGCCAAAACTACATCCAAGCCTCATGATAAAAGAGACCTTCCTGTAAATAATGTAACAAATGTAGATAAACCAGTTTCAGAGGCTGTGAGTAAAAAGCAACAAACTTCCACTGTTAGTACTCACATAAATGTTCCTCCATTTTTGTTAACTTTTGAAATTTTCAATAGGAATGTGCATAACTATATGGTAGATTTAGGTGCGTCATCTAACATAATGCCTTGGTTTGTTTGTCAAAAGATTAATGCCGAAGTTCAACCATCCAGCTTGAAAATTATCCAGCTTGATCGAACTAGTGTTAAAGTGATAGGCGAATTAAGAAATGTGCTTATAAGATTGTCGTCTAATCCTAAAGTTCATCAAGTGATTGATATTATTGTTGTAGATATCTCAGAAGTTTACGGTCTGTTTTTAAGCAGAGACTGGTCAGAACAATTACATGGTTATTTTGCGATGGATTGGTCTCACTTGTGGCTACTAGAGAATGGAAATCCCAACAGAATCAAGGTAAATTGTGAACGTTATCTGAAGTTCACGGTGACTGATTAAAATGATCTCAATGAACCATTCACTCCTTCTGCCGATTCGCCCGAAATACAAAGGATGGATACTTTTTTCGAAAATTTCATGGCCAAAACTTCTACTATCACTAACCCGGAACAACAGTCTGAGATTTTGACATATACGCAGCCAACAACTTCTTCTCCATGGTCACACGCAACCGATGAAAATCAAATATGGTCTCTTTACTTTGATGGGTCAAAATCTAAGGAAGGAGATGGTGCAGGTTGCGTGCTCATCGATCCAGCAGGTAACGAGAATCTGATTGCTTGCAGGTTAGAATTCAAATGTACAAATAACACAACCGAATACGAGGCACTCCTACAAGGCCTCAGAAAAACATTAGATTTGAATATTCAAAATTTGACTATTTTTGGTGGTTCAGAAATCGTGGTCAGATAGGTAAAAAATTCTATCCACTGTTTATCTCCGCACCTTAAAATCTACCAAACTGAGGTATGGAATTTAATGAACAAGTTCTCTGCATTTAACATAAATTCTATTCCTAGATTGAATAGTTCGGAAGCTGATTTGTTAGCAAACATCGCTTCAAAATTTTTTCCTGCAGAAGGATTATCTCTGAATGCATTTTCCGTCGAACTATTGTTCAGACCATCCGTCCTAGACAATATCATGAATTGGAGAGTCTTCGATGATGATCAACAGATTATAAGTTTTCTGCAAATGGAAGAAACTTTCTAGGGCACGATGATCGACGAAGCTACCCATGATGAAAAGCTTCATGACTTTACGGTAATACTAGATCCGAGATCTCCATAATCTTCATTAGACATGGTAAATTCTATCCCGAAATCTGTATTTAGATTAGAAAAATTTTATGATCTTCACGACAAGTTCAGAAAATCAGTGAACTGTAAAATGAATAGTTCCTCTTTGACGCATGAAAAAGTAAATTTGGGAACTAAAGACAACCCACAGTGCATTAATTTAGGGGTGGGGTGTTCTGAGAAAGAAAAAGTAGCGTTTATTTAGTTGTTTAGGGAATTCAAAGATGTTTTTGTTTCGACGTACGACGACCTAAAAACATTTGATCCTAACATCATACAACATGTTATTCCCATGAAACCCCAAACCCAACCTTTTCAACAAAAGTTAAGGAAAATGCACCCAAAACTCGAACCAACGGTAAAGAAAGAATTAAAAAAACTCATGAATGCTAAGATAATCTTCCCAGTTAGGCACACACAATGGGTCTCTAATCTTGTCCCTGTCAGAAAGAAGAGTGGTGAAATTCGACTATGTGTTGATTTTCGAAATCTTAACCGAGCGTCTGATAAAGAAAACTACCCTATCCTCCCATGGAACAAATCCTTCAATAGGTATCTGGTTTTGAAAGATTATCCTTGTTGGATGGTTTTTTAGGGTATAAACAAGTCCTGATGTCTCCTCCAAACCAACTCAAAACCACCTTCCACACTCCATGGGGCACCTACACTTATAGAAAGATGCCCTTTGGACTCATAAACGCCGGTGCCACTTTTCAGAGAGCGATGGACATCACTTTCTGAGGCTTAATCAATCAATGTATGGTAGTTTACTTAGATGACGTCACTATCTTCTCGAAAAATAAAGAAGATCATCTAACTCATTTAAGATCCATTCTAAAACGATGTCGTAAGTACAACATTTCTTTGAATCCTAAAAAATCTATCTTCTTAGAAGAACAAGGTAAACTCCTCAGATTCATTATATCAAGAGAAGGGATGATTATCGACCCTGAAAGAACTCAAGTCATTTCAAAACTTCCCCCTCCCTCGTCAAAAAAGTCCAGCAATCTTTCTTAGGTCAGATAAACTTTGTTAGAAGATTCGTCCCCAACTTTTCAGAAATGGTGAGACCATTACAAAACAAGATAAAAAAGAATGTACAGTACCATTGGGGACCTTTAGAAAGCCAGGCTTTTGATTCAATAAAAAAGGCCATAATAGATGCTCCTTCTCTAATGAGCCCCGACTTTTTGCAAGACTTCACCCTCTACACATTTTCCTCTGACCGCTCATATGCTGCCGTCCTAACTCAAAAGAACGCTGAAAACAACGAAGTCCCAATTGCCTTTATGAGCTCAGCCGTCAAGGGGATGGAACTTAATTACCCAGTAGTAGATCAGCAAGCCTATGCTGTTTTCAAAGTAGTAAATCACTTCCAATCTTATCTATTGAAATCTAGGACGAAAATCATTGTCCCTTACCCGGCTGTCAGAAATCTGTTAGTACAGAAAGAACTAGGCGAAAAAAGGGCAAACTAGGTCACATCCTTGCAAGAGTATGACATAGAAATCACCCCAGCACAAATTGTAAGAGGCCAAGGGTTATGAAAATTGGTCGCTAATTCAGCTGTAGGACAGTAAGAGGAAAATGATATGTTAAATCTAGGACAACACTATCAAAATCAAATCTGCTGTGCACAAAACCCTGTTAGTCCTTGATATGATGACATAAAATTTTGTCTTATACACGGATAAGCTCTCCGTCATATTGATCCCACAAAGAGAAGAGCACTAAGATCAAAATTTTCTTCTTTTCAGCTGATTAATGGTATTTTGTTTCATCAAAATTTTGATGGAGTACTAATGCGCTATCTTGAGAAAGATGAAGCATAAAAAGTCTTATTGGAATTGCATGCAGGAAAAGCTAGTGGAAATTTTGGTTGAGACACCACTGCCCATAAAGTATTAAGATCAGGTTACTACTAGCCTACCCTTTTTAAATATGCTCATGCGTTATGTCATAAGTGTGTGATTTGTCAAAAAGCATCTGGGCGGATACATAAACCAGCTTTCCCTTTGCAACCAGTTTTGGTAGACTCCCCTTTTCAGCAGTGGGGTCTAGATATTATAGGCCCAATTAATCTTCCATCCTCGCAACAACATAAATATATCATAAAAACCACAGATTACTTCACCAGGTGGTTCGAGGCTACCCCATTAAAAGTTGTGAATACCAACCAGGTAATATCCTTCTTGAATTCAAATATTATTACTCGTTTTGGTATCCATGAATGCTTGGTATTTGATAATGCTTATTATTTTTCATCTGTTGAGATGAGTGATTTCGCTCTAGAGAAAGGAATTAAATTAAATTACTCTGCCATCTATTACCCCCAAGGCAATGGTTTGGCAGAATCGACTAATAAAAATTTGATCAAGATTATGAAGAGAACAGTCTCCGAAAACCATAAAAATTGGCATAACGCATTGTTAAACACAATCTGGGCTGATAGAGTAACTCCTAAAACTGATGTGGGTAACTCACCTTTCTTTCTCGTTTACGGAAGGGAGGTGATTCTTCCACCACATGTCCTCCTTCCATCTCTGCAATTATCGCAGAAAATATAGGAAGAGGATTGTCCCCCTTTGGAGAGTCGAATTAATTCTTTGTTAAAATTAGAAGAAGCGAGGGCTCAAGCAAAACAGAAATTGGATCAACATCAACTCATTGTTAAAAACTGGTTTTATTCCAATTCTGCCTCTGACAGAAATTTTGAGGTAGGTGAACTTGTTCTAAAATGGGACAAACCTCATGAGGGAAAATGAGAGCATACAAAGTTTCATAACTTATGGCTGGAGCCATTTTTAATTGCTGAGAAATTGGGTCCCAGTTCCTTCCGATTACATAATTTAGAGGGGTAGCCCGACACCTTTCTGGTGAATGGCCAAGATTTAAAAAAGTACTTTGCCTGATGACACTCCCATGTACACTGTGTAAATATTTTTTTGTTTTGTTTGCTGTTTGTTTTTTCTTTATTGGTTTGTTTTGATTTTTCCTTTATGCTTATCAGTCTTTCTTTTTGAAACACACATGCCTACATCATGGGCTAGCTCAGAAGAAGAGAACAAAAAAATTTCCCCTCAAAATGACTGCTGAAAGTTGATTAAACATCAATTGTGATATTTTTCTGAGTTTGCAGCCATGTTAAAGATAACTTGTTGTTTGAAAAGCGTTTCTTGATTTCAATCTGCAACTGAAGGTACTCACAATCATCCATAAAAATTCTTTTTACGCTGTCCCTATTCCTTAAGAGAACAACTCAGAGATGTCTCCCTACTCTTGAAAGTCGATTTATTAACAAACTATTTCTAGATCTTAATGAAGGACAACTAAGAAATTTCTTCAAGGTCTGTAATTTACTAAGATGTGTCCAAAAAACCAGGATTTTCAGCGTCACCCCGCTCTATTAAAAATCTTTAAAAAACTAAGTGAATTTTCGGAGAGCTGTGGGAAGTTCTTGTAAACCCGTCGGGATATTGAATAGGTCTGCTGGCAGTGGGTAAATGCATGCATGACGCCAAGATAACTTCGTCAGGGTACTAAACAGGCCCGCTGGTAGCGAAGCAATGTCAGGTATATGAAAATTCTCAGATATGGATTCTTTCTGACCTTAAATGTCCTTCGTTCTGATCTGGAACTTCTTGGCAAGATACAAATATCGGAGTGGGTTAAATGACATCCCTGTCGAGGCTATGGATGCCTGCTGGCAGCAGCGGCCCTGTCAACAGTATTGAAGATTTTAACTTTAATATCATTACTCTCTTTTGTTAAGATTGTCATCAGTTTTCGTCTCTTTAAAATAACAGTAATCTGAAACTAGAATGCATTATAAGTGTTTACAATGTTCAGACAACTTTTTGGTTTTTTTCGATTCAAATTTTTTTCTGATTATCCTAATCTGAACTCGTTCATTTGGTAGAGATAACTGCTTCTCCCAGTGTGTCGCCATTGTTGGCAACAATAATATAATTTCTATTGTTTATAAGCTGCCTACATAGGGTCTTTAAATTTTCGTTACTCGTCATGACCATTCTCACTAAACGACACTTATCACTTGTCGCTTTTTACACATCTTCCTTTCGATTTTTGTTTTCATGACTGTAAGCATGAAAAATCGCAGCTGGAATTGACACTTTGTTTCAATTTTTGATTAAAGGAAAAATGTTCATATGGTCTATTATCGAATTGTTGTATTTTTCTATGAACATGATTGTTTTCCTTGTTTATAACTCCTTGGTCCTAAACATGCCTTGGTTACATAAGTGAAAGACCTGCACTCATTAATATTCGATTATGGGTGATTTTAAGGATGGGAATTTGTTTTAAAATGTAGAAACCTTGGTGAATCTTACTAATCCTTCATATGACAACTATAAATGTTTGGCGTTATTTTTGTAAAAATATTCAAATTTATAAGGATTTTATATATTTTTTATAAAATTTTGGTGATTTTTAAGGTAAAATAATTTTATCCTATAGAATTTGTGCGAATAATTTTTAAAATAGCGAATCTCGTTTTTGGAAAAACCATGGAAAATTAGCCCATGAGCGAAATCTAGCCCCTAAAATCATCCATGTATTCGATTAATATTAATGGGGCTTTGATTCATAAAACTTTTAATTATTTAATGTTTATTTGATACATTTACATTTGTAATCAGGTCATGAATGTGCGTTCTATGGTTTTCAAGTGTTTACATCCTTATACGTACCCATATGCCAAGGTGTCATATGAAGTACAACATGCTATTACTGCTCTGTATGGTCTCGGGCTTCATGATTTCATTCCCACGCATGGTGATTAACGCCTCTGCCTACCATTTGAACTTTCATCGCATTGTTTTGTGGAAACTTGGGGCTATGGCTTGTGGTTTTTTATCAAACCCTACCTCCAAGTTCTGTGTTGATTCCCTTCTGTTCTCCATGGCTCCAGTGGTAAGGATTGAGTCCAATGGCATCTAAACCTTGTTATCGTATGATAATGCCAAGGATGATTTAAAAATGAACGGTTAGCGTTTTTCTTTGAAAAGTTTAAGGGTTTCAATCTGAGAGTTGCCCAAGAGTTCAAATTGACCTTCGATGGCTGCAAAGCAAAGATAGGTGACCTGCAACTAGAGGTGACTGTAGAATTTTTAAGCCACCCTATAGGTTTACTAGCTGTCGGGCAAAAATGGTTCAAGAACGCAAAAGTTGAAGAGGTCCCCTGGTCTTTGATGTTCACCTCGCGGAAAATCACTAGTTGCAATCGAGGTATGCCTGTCTCATCTTTAAAACCTAGGTGGCATGATCTTCTTGCTATTGTGAAACAATGCATTACGTGTGAATGAAGATTTGGGTTAGTTTTCCTGTATCATCTGTGATTTCTTATGAGTTTCATTGATTTCCTGTTGAATATGCCCTACTTCCTGCTTAGAAGTCTGTACAAGATGGGAAAATGGTTTAGGAGGTAGAGGTCTGATTCGAGTTTGTTCCATCATGGTTTAATTAAGATTATCCTTGAACATCAGTTGCAATTACACAACGATTGTTGGGATGCTTTTGTTTTACGAAATGGCTTTCGCAATAGTGAGTTGGGATAGGTTGATAAACCGGTTACTATTGAAACCCTCGTGAACACTACAACCTCTTCTCCACCACTCTTGCCCTGTGATTCTGCCCCTAATATTGAACCCTCAACCTACCCTGATGTTACTCAACCAGACAATCAACCGGGTTTGCACCCTAAGAGTTGCACTAAGATTGTTAAAAAACCCATAGGGAAGAAGCTTAAGTGCAGCGTTGATGTTAATAACAAGAATAAAAGGGCTGGCCGTTTGATTTCACGATGTGCTCGAAATAAATCCAAACTCTGTGCAGAAAAAAAAAAACACAATTGAGGTAAGTGAAGACTCGGATTCAGAAATTGAAAGGTTCTTGGCCGAAGAGGATCCAATGTCATATGGACTTTGCCCTGACAGACCCTACGATTATGTTAGCAACCTTCCTCCACGTCTAAAGGATAATCCTAAATTTCCTGGCATTAGATTCTGTGATAAACCCACATGTCACGTGGATGATTCTCCAACCGTTAATGCTATCAGTGCCAATGCACAGTCCCTACAGCCATAGTGTAAAGAGTGTCGATCCTGGATTGACAGGTATTATACAGATGTGCCTTTACTATAGTCCAGGCTTAAATCTTTGAAAGACCAAGTAGTTTCGTTGACAAACGAGAACAATAAACTCCAATCTGTAGCTCAAGCAAAGGACAAATGCCTAAAAACTACAGGATCTGTCATTTTTAAGAATGTAGAGGCAACAACAGCAATAGTAAACTCCAAGATTGCTTGATATGTTTTAATCCCTTGATTTGAGGTATGATCTTTTTCAAGTTTAGCATGATTTTGTCACTCTCAATTTAGGATATATGATTTTTTGAATAGATTACTTTTCTTATAAAAATTAGTTTGTTTTGTTTGTTGAATAAAATATGATTGTAGTAGTAATTATAACTAGCTACAGAATCGTAAGATTCTGTAGCTAGTTAGAAAAATTTTGATTGCTTGTTTTGACAATTAAAAACACATCTAAAATCTTCCCATTTTCATTTGTTTTCAGGAACCCATGATTTCTAAGGAGATTTGAGGAGCTGTTGGGATCTCCCAACCATACGATATTTATGTTTTTAGTAAATAGATTAGACTATTGGTATTTTAATATCAAGTAAAATCAGGGAGGTTGCATCCCCCATATTTTTGAAACAGATTTGATGTTATCAACAGTAAACATTTTGTTCCTGGAACCTATATAAGCATGTTATTTTGTAAACATGAGATCATCTCTGCTTGGGGAAAGACTATGGATTTTTCATTTACAAACTTGAATGAAATATAATACTCGTCACAGCTTTAGCTTTTCCGTATTGTGGTTTTATTCAAGTCGTGATTATTTCAATTTGCAATTAGACTATGATTGCGTTCGTTGTCATGGTTTACTACAAGTTGGTATGATAAAAATTTATATATTATCCATGTTTTATATTCCAGATTTAACACAGTAATCATTTTGTCCAAATTTGAATTAAGAGATTTATCTTTATCTTTTATTGAATGTTTATACACAAGTTCTCACACTAGGATTTATCTTAATGTGGCTGCTTGTGAAATTGTGAGATTGCTGTGATCATATCTCTTATATGTTCTATCATTCGAATTCCATCATTATTGCTTCACATTTATGGGAAGAAATTGTAGGTTCTGCTATAGGTTTACCTCATCAGACAAGGAGATTGGATGCTACACACTGAACAAATATTGGATGCGACAACATGTCAGCCTGTTATTTGATTTCGTTAGCATAATAAATATAGAAGCCCCTTGTAGTTAAAACATTTTTTTTATCATCTTTTATTTATTATGTTTAATTAGATAGTTTGATATTTGATTTCTTTTATATAAACATTATAAGAAAACAAATCTTAAAGATTAGATAATAGTTTTATTGTTGTTTAAAAAATCAATTTACATTCGATTTTCACGGATTTAGATTAAAATTTGTATTTTGTACATATTATATATATATATATATATATATATATATATAT
>JASDQU010500745.1:0-15101 GCA_032191745.1 Picea mariana | reverse complement strand
CAAAGGAAAAACACCTCAAATAAGTCTCCAAATACTTGTTGACAACTTTAGTTTGACCATCAGTGTTGGGATGATAGGTGGTGCTAAGATTCAATTGGGTTCCTTGTAGCCTGAACAGTTCTTGCCAAACATTGTTGGTGAAAGTGGGGTCTCGATCATAAACAATAGTCGAATGAGGCATGCCATGAATATTGAAGATATGATCCATGAAAAGTTGAGCCATAGTGGATGCAGTAAATGGATGTTCAAGAGTACATAAATGAACATACTTGTAAATACGATCAACTACCACCATGATGATTGACTTCTTGCTTGATTTAGGTAATCCCACATTGAAATCCATAGATATGTCCCTCCAAATAGCGGGTGGAATAAGAGGTGGTTGGAGTGTGCCATGGGATTTGATTGTTTCTCCCTTGTTATGTTGAAAACATCACATTCTGCCACAAAAGTACGAACGTCCTTTTTCATACCATCCTAGAAAAAAGAACGTTTGACCCCATCATAGGTTTTGGTAAACCCTGGGTGCAGAACCGTGGGAGTAGCATGAAGCTCAAAAAGCACCGTGGATTTAAGTTGTGACTGTTTACTTAAATGAAAACGTCCTTTGTAGTGAAGCTCATAACTGTGCCAAGAGTACCCTAGAAAAACTGGAGAATTGTCTTGCAATTGTTGGATTAGATGTGAAATGTTAGGATCTTGTAGCCATTCTTGGTGAAGAGCTTGGAGCCAATCTGGTACAATGAAGGATAGGGAGAACATGGAACCTTCATCTTCATATTTTCAATAAAGAGCGTAAGCAACCCCATTTTCTTTACATTTCTTGTAAATGATCTCATAATCATATCCAAAGAGCTTAGTTACCCATTTTTTTTTCTCTGGAGAGGAAGGTCGTTTCTACAAAAAATAGTTGAGGCTTTGATGATATGTCTTAATTTGGAAGCGTTTCGCCAAGAGATAAGGGTACCAAATATCCACTGCATGCAGAATAGCCAACATTTCCTTTTCATAGATTGATTGGCCCAAATGGCGTTTTGACAATTGCTTGCTGGTAAAGGCCAAAGGTCTTCCCTCTTGCATAAGGACTACTCCAATTCCTCTCTTGGAGGCATCACATTCCAGGACAAAGGTCTTTGTGAAATCAGGAAGGGCTAAGACTGGAGTAGTGGACATAGTTTCCTTCAATGCTTAAAAGGCTAGATGTGCTGTGAGAATCCAAGTGAAATAATTCTTTTTAAGTAGAGTAATGAGAGGTGCCACAATATTTCCATAATTCTGAAAAAAAAATAGATAATAGCTTGCTAAACCCAAAAAAGTATGCAATATTTTGATAGTCTTGGGGCGAGGCCAATCCTGCATTGCTTCAACCTTTTTAGGATCTATCTGGACACCAACCTTGCCAAAAATATGACCCAAGTACTCGACTTCCAAGGAGCCAAGGGAACATTTAGAGTGTTGATGAATTTTTTTTGCTGAGAGAGTAGATGAAGAAATTGATCCACATGGGAAATATGGGATTGCCAATTTTTACTATAGATGAGAATATCATCAAAGAAAACTAAGACACAATGACAGATAAAAGGACATAAGACATGATTCATGAGGCTTTGGAAGGTGGAGGGGGAATTACATAGGCCAAAGGGCATGACCAAGAACTCATAGTGACCCTCATGAGTTCGAAAGGTAGTCTTGGGAATGTTAACATCTTGCATACGTATCTGGTGGTAGCTAGAATGCATATGAAGTTTAGTGAAATACTGAGCACCACTCAACTCATACAAGAGATCATCAATGAAAGGAATGGGAAACTTGTCCTTGATGGTGAGTTTATTGAGGGCACAAAATTCAGGACACATGGGCCAAGAACATTCTTTCTTAAATACCATGACCATAGGAGAAGAATAAGTGTTGGTACTAGGGTGGATAACGCCTGCTTGTAGAAATTTCTGCACTATTTTCTCAATTTCATTCTTTTTGGAAAATGGATGAAGATAAGGGTGAACATTAGGAGGAAGCATTCCAAAAAAAAGGGGTATGAAATGATCATGAACATCACGAGAAGGCGAAAGTCCTTGAGGAGTAGAAAAAATAGCTTGATGTTTGGAGAGAATAGCTTGGAGGTCAAGATGCACAGAGGGTGTATCAATTGCGTGAATATAATGGATTTGATAAATAATACCGTAGTGGCCTTTCTTGAGGATATTTTCCATGCGGTGGGAAATGATGATCTTTGGAGAACCAACTGTGAGATATTGGAAGTGATACCTTTGTCCCTCCTATTGGAATTGCATGGTTAATTCCTTAAAATCCATAAGAATTGTACCCAAAGTGTGTAACCATTCAACACCTAACACAATGTCACAACCGTCGATTTCAATGGAAAACATATGAGATTTCAGGTGATAATGTCCAATTTGAAGACATACATTTTCACAATGCCCACCACATTTCATGGACCCACCATTGGCTATCATGATTTGAAAATTATTGAAAGCAAAAATATAGCAATTGGTTTTCTTGGCAATGTGACAATGAATAAAATTGTGGGTGCTACCAATGTCAACAAGGATGATGCCATTCCTATTCTTAATATAGCCAATGATATTGAGGTTTTGTGGAGCAGAGAAGCTTGTGAGGGCATGCAAGGAAATGAGTGGTTCAACTTCAGGTGGGTCAACGGGCTCCTGGGTAGCATCGAGAAGGGAGGGATGTTCAACAAGTGGAATTTTCACATGTTCGTTGGGAACATATTCATAATTGGCCATAATTTTTTTTTTTCCTTACACTTGTGCCCCGAAAAATATTTTTCATCACAATTATAGCAAACACCCTTAAGTTGGTGTTCAACCATTTGAACCCTAGTTAATTTCTGGACCTTGAGAGTAGTGATAGAGCGGTTATGATTTGTGGGTCGAGGGAGAGGAACAAAAGAGGGTTTTTTGTTCTGGGAAAAATCAACTTCGTGGGACTCTTTAGCACGTTTAGTAGCTTCCAACCAAGTCTGAGGGCGGGCCATGAGAACCTGGGTTTGGATTTCATCCTTTAGGCCACCGATAAAGCATTCACAGAAGAAACCATCTGACATAACCTTGGTTTGAAAGGAAAAATGCTAAAAAGTAGTTATAAAGTCTTCCATTGTGCCTGACTGTTTCAACTTGATCAAACGACTGAGATAGTGGGTATCAATGTCAAAGAAGTCATAGATATTTACAACAAACTACTTCCAAGCAATATACCCCTGGCGTGAATTTTTACGCCATTGCCACCATTTCCATCGTTCAGGATCTAGATAGAGGACAACATAGTGAAGTTTGTCCAACTCATCAGTAATACCAAGCAGAGAAAAATAATGCTCCATTTGAGTGACCGAACCCGTAGGATCAAAGCCATCAAATTTATTGACCTCGATGCGGGGAAGACGGGGGTCACGCTTAAAGGATTTGGATTAAAAATGTAGAGAATGAGTGGAATCAACAACATCGGGTTGGTCTGAGGAGAAAGGACCCAAAGGGAGGTTCAACAACTGGTTGACCGCAGACCAAAGGGTGATAAATTGGTCCATGAAGTTGACTTCCATGGTGTCAAATTTGTGCTCAACTTGGGACTCAAATTGTACAAGGCAGGAATTGCTAGAGGCAATATCAGATGTCACGTGATTGATGAAAGCTTGTAGGTCTTGATTGCAAGTGGTGGCCATTTGGAAAGGGGAAGTGCGGATAAGGAAAAAAGGGTGGGTGGGACCACAAAAAAGGACTTATAAGTGATAGGTACCATGACGATCAGGGCGAGAAGGGAAATATAATAGAATAGGTGGAAAAATAGGGAAGCTGAGAAGGGTTCGGGTCCACTACAAAAAAAGGAATAAAAATGAAAGGTATGACTGCGATAAGGGAGAAAAGGGGAATCCAATGGGATAGGTCCCAAATAACTGTGTCGGCAAGACCACTATACTTTTTTTTTACTCTTGCAGAGTTATACTCCGTTTTGAATAATACCGCAGTGACGAAATGCCCAAATGCTTAACATGAAGAAATGTGTAGTAATTTCGCAGCGAGAATGAAAAAGGCACAGTTGTGCGACAATAGATCTTGTCTGTCCTATTTTTGTTTCTGTCCCAAGGGTTAGGGTATTCAGGGCTTCTACAGACAAGGGTTTTCCCTATGCTATAGCTCTCTGATATACGTGCGGGGTCCAATAGTAGTACTCAGCTCAATATCCCAGGCCACCAACTAAGGAGGCTAGACCATTCCCTTAGCTATACTACCCGACTACCCAGGTACTAGAGAGTATATTCCCGAGTTCTGTTCTCGATGGCACTATAGTAGTGAGGTGGTCGATCAATATATCTATGGAGGGCTTTAGGAGATCTAGGCCGATCCATATACATGTGTTTTCTGATGCGCTACCACTCGAAGGGGTACCAACAGAGGTTACAAGGGTGGACAACATATGTGTTCTTGAATACCTCTTGTATTTCCTGTGTGTATTACTCCTCGAACACTAGTTTATGCACTTAACGATAGATCTTTGTATAATTAAGATGTCAGAATACGTCTCTACCCTAAAATTTTTTTATCCACAATCTTCTGTCGAGGAAAGTGCTTTGATACCACTTGTAAGGTACCAGATCTATTATATTAGAAGAATAGAGAAATAATGCAGGGAATAATAATGAAATAACAAAGAATATGGAAATATTGTAGAGATAACAACAGAACAAAAAATTATATGTAACCACAACACCATAATTATACCTTTATTGATAGGAAACAATGTTCACTTTCCTCTTCAAGAGGGAAACCTCCAGCAAAGAAGAGCTCTATTACAATAATTTTCCAAGATAAAACTTCTCATATCCTCTACTCTTATTTATACTAAATCTCTATCCAAAAGAACAGTCTAGAGGAAGATCCTTCTAGAAGCGAAAGCTTCTATTAGGTATTCTTACAATTGACTTATTCCTCCTTATTGCTAGGCCTTATTAATATTGACCTTTATTACATGGAAATATATTATTATACCCACTTGAGGGGTTAGGTTGGTTAGGTCCCTAACAAGTTCACTCCATATACAAATTTGTAAACCTGCAACTCTCTGTGTCCATATGTTTCACATAACTCAACAATTCCACAAATCTAGCCTCATATTTAGGTATTGATATGCCATCCTATCATTTTGAGTTGAACTCATTTGGTTGTGTCTCAATAAACTCTAAGAAGTGTTTCTCTCTAGAACATTCTTCAAATAAATCCGTTGATATTTTAGGCACATCCATCTCTAACTACAACAATAAGGTGTTCCACCATTATTAGCAAGGAACTTCCCTTTAGCTGGAAAATACTTATATGCACTTTGATATTATAGGTGTAATCCCTCAATGCAAAACACAATGCCATGTTCCCCACCAAGGATTTAATCACTTTTCCATTAGTAGAGCCCCAATATTCTATAAATTTAACTTTCTCTAGCTCTCTGTGAACATGGTTACTTGCAAGGCTTTGTGATCCATTAGTAGAGCCCCAATATTCTAGAAATTTAACTTTTTCTAGCTCTCTATGAACATGGTTACTTTCAAGGCTTTGCTATCCTTCTGCATGTATTGGAATACCTATCTCTTCTCTTTCTAATATGTTCATTAGTGCATCTAATATCCTTTGGAATAAACACATCATGGATATCACTTTTCTAGAAGGCATGTTTCTTTGTTCTTGGATAGCTTCCTCTTATCTTAATAAAGAATGCAAATGTCTAGATTGTAATGGAGAATGTGCACCTTGATCTCTAATCCTACCTCTCCTTCCTCTTGTATCCATGTATACTTGGCATGAGGGAATGATTCAAGTTTGATTATTTTAAATTTTAATTATTTAAAAAAATTAATAAAAGTTAATGTATGGAATAGATAAATGGGTCCAAGGCCCTACAATATTGCGCTTAGATCTTATACCACATGTCACATCCCTTCCGGAGTTAGCTTCTCAAGGATACAAATTCATTGGTTTGTAAATTGTGTCAAGGAAGATTGTGAAAATTTGTGTCAAATTAGGTTGCACAAATTGCATCAAGTTACACAACGTGCGCACACACAGTTTCAAAACTTTTCACTTCGAATACTATTCATTCATTGACAACTTGCAAAATATAAATATCCACTGAAATTAGTAATTTAATCACATCCTAGTATTGTTTTATATAGAGAAAGGTATGCTCAAATTAGTATTTATACTCATTTTAATGCCATAATTAATCAAGATTAGATTAAATGTATCTGCACAATTTCAATAATTTATAGTATTTATATTCTTTTTAATTCCATCATTAATTGATATGATATTAAATAGGAAATAACAGTTGTCTTACTATTCAATTTTGAATCAATAATAATCATTTCTTACAACCATCCAAGCTACACCCAATTGATATAAGGATTTGTATATATGTCCAAAATAATTTCAATTTTGTATTAATTATAAAGTATTATTCCTACCAATACTTAAGTATTCTATTTCTATTTCATTTTTTTTATAACCAAAAATCTTGATTCAAGTTTAGAGCTACCTTTGGATGATTTATTAATAACGAATTTGTTTTAAGGATATTGAGACAGTGTAATAAAAACAAGAGCAGTAGTTCAATTCCAATCTAAAACTCACAATTTCATTCTTCAATTGTAAAATTTAAAAGTAATTGCAACAATACTCTAAATTTCCCCGTTAATGACAATGCATTAATAATTTACAAATGGTGGGAAGAGTCCACTACCACGTGCTCTTATTCCTCAACCATATATATTTCAGATTGGTTACAGTATGAGTAGAATCCTATGGTTGGATTAATTACAGTGTGGATTGAATCTGCTACAATGTACTCTTCCCATACCATACATGCTTTACTTCTAAGAACAAAAAAAACTAAGGAATGACTCTATTCAAATCTTCCTATTCCATGCATGTTTTACTTATAAGATAAACACAATTTTACAAAGGGTTCACAAGATTGGGTAACCAGTCCAGTCCATTCAGATCATTCCTACCCGATATTATTCTTATTTCACTAAACAAATAAAAATATTTGATTTCTTCCCCGTATGGGGTGTCAGCAGTTTAATTCTCTCATGCAAATCAAGGATTGTCATATTGCCACCTAGGGGCGTGACAATCCACTAGAGCTCAAGGATGAGCCTCCCTATCCTGTCAAGAGCTGGCATATTAACCATATTGATCAGTTGGAGTGTTAAAGAATTTTTGGATTTCCAGGTGAAGGTAATCCAAGTGTGATGGGAAATAACTACAACAAGGCTCCACTTGCAGGGGAATTAAACTGCTGACACCATTTAGCCTTCCGTGGAGATCGGAAGGCTAAATCCCCANTTAATTCTACACGACTCGTTGAGTATAATGGGAAAGGAAATACAAATGACAGGAAATGGTTTCTCTTGTGCTTGGTTCTTCTCATCGACGCCCTCTGCTAAATCTCTGTGGCCTATCTTTTGGCATCCATCCCACGATCACAAAGGTGTGGCAGGAATTTCTCTTAACTTCACGACGCGGGTTTGTCCAAGAGGTCGGTCGAATTGGAGCGACAATTCTAAAAGGCGTATGGATAGTCTAGACCATGGGATCTCGTCTGCTGCGCAGGGTAACCTGCCCATGAGGGTGATAGAGGAGATTTGGAGCTGTTGAATTGACTGGGTTGATGAGGATACTGGGAATATGAATGTTGGAGGTCATTTGCAACCCTCTCCTTCAGCCGACTCTGCACTCCCTCCAGGAGAATTCTCCCACAATGACTCCAGGCATGCCAATTTCGAAGCACCTTCTGTTCCAGGCTCAATCGAGGGTCTTCTACAACTGATCTTTGACACACGTAGTGAGATAGAGGACCTACGACACAACATGGAGCAAATGAACATAAGAATTTCATGGCTCGTAGCTTTGCATGCAAGTTCGGATCAAAGGACGTTGTCTTGCTACACATTTCCATTTTGTTTCCAATGGGCAGCCGACCACCACCTCAGCATGATCCATCTTCGCCTCAAGCTTGATGGCAGTTTCAGTTTTTGGGTAATTCTTAACGTTTTTTACTGTTTCTTTAGGCCTTATTAGACTAGTTTATAAGGTGAAAAATATCAATTTTGTAGATCATACAAAAACATCTATGAATATCTTATTTTTTTGACCTCTCGGGGATAGTTGAACATATGCCACAACGAGTTGGTTTACTTTCATTGTAGCTTTGTTGTTGGCATGACTTAAGCTTGTATGTCGATTTCCATACAACGTAACATAATCTCTTGTAACTTACAATTTGATTGTTCATTCATTCCATCATAATGATTTCAAATAAAATTTCTTAAAAGAAATAAAAATTAATTTACTATATGAAAATAAAAATATAGAAATATATATATATATATATATATAATTTTCTTTTTATTTTCAAGTAGTAAATTGGTTTTGACAAATTTTATGAGAAATCATTTTGATTAATTATGCAATCAAATTAGTTTACTATTTGAAAAAAAAACTTTCTTTCTATATATAATGACAATAATAGATAGAAAATATTTGATTTCAAAAGATAACAAATAATTTTATATAATAATTATTGCAAAATTAATTTTTACTTTTGATATTTAAAGTGTAAGTTTGTACTCTTTTTGTGTCCACTTTTTCTCACTTTGGATAGTCTACCATTTGACCACCCTACCAAATCCAATGGGTATTCCACTTCCTCAAGATATCGAGGAGGATCTAGGAATGCTCACATAGGTCTAGGATGATCTGGAATGCTCACAGAGGTCTAGAAGGATTCATAAATGATTAAAATTAACTCATCCCAAATGCTCTCGAAAACATCATCAATCAATAGATCTCGGTGATAGCTTTCCAACGATGTAAAAATCACCTCAAATGGAGTTCGTATGAAAAAGTTATGGATGGTCAAAGTTCAGGTCAAATTAGGGAAAAAAGACAAAAGTAAACATCGTCAAGGTGACGTGTCACCACTTCAAGGGTGACATGTGGCATGATCGTACAGGCCATATAGTGTTGACGTGAAAAAATCACATGGTGACATGTGGAAGGCAGGTGAGGTGACATGTCAAGTTGGTAGGTGACCGAGCAATCCGTACATACAGTTGGCACAAATTATATGTCGACATGTGGAAATGATAGACCAATGAGAGGTTTCCACATGGTAGCCTCCCATTGCTATTAATGTTTAATGTTTTTCAAAACTATAGGAGTCGAAGGGGGTCAAAACCACGACCTCCTATAACCTTATACAAACCTCCATTGCCAATACACCACACCAATGTTACTTAACCATCTATAGTGGTGATTGTTTTTAATTTTGGTAAAGTATTTAGTTGGCCGGAAAAAGGGTCGAGGGCCCAAGCCCCCAAACCATGGTTCATTTGAAGTTTCATGTAAACATACCCATATTCCAAGGGGTGTTTAAACTATATTCAAACCACATGATATATTCACATGGGTGTATTTATATGCCCAACCACCATATAACCAAATATATATATATATATATATAGTGTGGTCGGT
This sequence comes from Picea mariana, assembly GCA_032191745.1. Lineage (NCBI taxonomy): Eukaryota > Viridiplantae > Streptophyta > Pinopsida > Pinales > Pinaceae > Picea > Picea mariana. Next base: position 5,541 of record JASDQU010500745.1, on the reverse strand, counting down.
GAGGTTTGACCCCGTGACCCACTATGTAATATTCCAACACTTAACCAATTCCGCTAAGTGTGTGGGTTTGTTAGGAACCCTCCTAACAAACGTTTAATTCCAACCAAAGTCAGGTGGTGGTTTAAGCTCGACCCCCCTATTTAATGGCACATAGACTGAGGAAAATGACACATGAAAATGAGGTACAATGTCTCGAAGTTCATTCCCGAGGGTAATTAGACTTGGAGGCTACACCGTAATGCATACCACGAGGTTTCGACACAAAATTTTATACTTGTTTATATCGAAATTTCGCGAGGAAATTAATGGCATACTCTGTTTCTGAGTTTGAGCAACGCAAAAAATGTCATTTTAAAACTCAAAGATTTGAGCATTAATAAAGAGGTCTCTATTGGAAGCAAACCCAGAGACATAGCCCAAATTGGATGAACTCCGTTATCAAACTAGTGTATGTGATTTTAATATTGTTGTTCTATTTCCACTTAGTTATTTACAAGTTGTTTATCATTAAAGTGTATTTGGATAGATAATTATTTTGCATGTAAATTGCAAACAATCAAGAAAGCATTATTATTTCAAAGATCAAGTAGATGTTTATATGTTTGGAATATTAATAAGCATCTAAGGATTTTTTGGATCAAATTGGTATCAGAGCGAGGTTTGACAAGTGCTTGTGAGTGAATTATTACAAGGTCCAAATCCAAGCGAGGAGAAGGAAAACTTGCAAGTTGCAATCTGGATATTGGTTCAAGAAGTTTAACTCGTCGAAGAGAAATCACTTTGTCGAGAAAATTGGGTCCTTACAACTCCGAAGATGATTTCTTCGAGGATTTTAATTTAATGAAATCCATGGTGGAAGAAATCTATGAAGGTCGAGAGAAGGCCATGGAGGAATGTGCATTAGAAATATTTGAACCAATCAAAGAGGAAGGAGGAGGTGATGAAGGTGGCCCTTCAGAACCCTCCTTACCATCATCCTCATCATCATCTTCTTATGAGGGAAGTAAACATTCTTAACATAAAAAGAATCCCTCTAAGAAGTCAGATCATAATTTTCCTTTATTAAAGTTGGATGCCAAGTTTAAATTGCCAACCTATGATGGAGAATTGAATGCCGAGAAATTGGACAACCGGATCAAGAAAATAGAGGTATATTGCAAGGTTCAAAAGATTGTGGACGACACTACAAAAATACAATTAGCTACTCTTCGATTAAGTGGTACAACCTTAATATGGTGTGGGAGTAACAAGGAATTTGATCTTATTCAAAAGAGTAAAGTAATCTCTTCATGGAATAAATTGACTAAGGCCATAAGGAAATAGTTCTATCCACTAGCTTATCCTCAAATGTCAATTATAGAATGGCAACATTTAAGGCAAGGTAAAGGCAAAAATATTCAAGCATATACACAGGAATTTAAAAAGAAAGAAATGTCCTTAGGAATTCTGTTGTATACCCATCAAACTCTTCTAAAGAATATTGGTGGTATGCATTCATATCTTCGTCACACTATTTTAATTTTTAACCCTGCTAACATTAATAAAGTTTCAGTACAGGCTACACATCTCGAGTCTAGTAAGGGTAAGCATGTGATTGAAGATAAGAAGACATACAAGTTAGAGAAGAAACCAAAAGGAAAATGGAAGAGTAAGAAGTCAACTACAATAAAGCAATCTGAAGAAAGACCTACATGTTCCCATTACAAGAAAACATACATGATGAATCACTGTGTTGGAATTTGCATCCAGAATTACGACCGAAGAAGTTCAATGAAAAAGGGAAGTAGAAGGTTGTTTCATTAGCTCGACAAGATCTAGGATCATATTCTAGAGATGAACCAAAGATCATGGAAATATGAAGCACATTTATATCTACTATCAATTCTAATTCTTCAATTCCATCTATTAAATTGGAAAGTGATATTGATCAAAAGAAGAGAAGTGAGCTCTTTCATGTTAGGGTTATAATCAAGCATACAAAGGTAGATACTTTGTTTGAAAGTGGATCGCAAGTTAACTTAATATCTAAAGAAAATGTTAAGAATATGGGTTTCAATATGACACCTCATAAAAAACCATATCCATTAGCTTAGGTGTGTGAAGATGCTAAGTTGTAGGTGATGAAACAATGTAAGATCAAATTTGCAATTACAACTAAGTTCATTGATGAGGTTGAGTTATATGTTGTGCCTCTTGGTATTTGTGACATTGTCTTGGGTAGTCCATATACATTTGACAAGAAGACCATATTCTATGTTGAAGAGAATAAATATCATATTTTCAAGGAAGGGATTGAATTTATTGTCATATCTCATCGTATCAAAACTAATGTTTCTTTAGTGAGCACAGGGAAAATGAAGAGACTCGTGAGCGCAAGTAAATATTTTATTCTCATGATAGTGAAACAAAAATAAGAAGATATATAATATTCCTTATGAGGATGTGATCCATATCATAAACATGAGTTGGTCAAAATAATATCTAATTATGATGAGTTATTTTAGGAACCTATAGGGCTTCCTCCTAAGAGGGAGGTTGAACATGAAATTTATTTGCAGCAGGTTGCCCCTGTTCCTAACATTGGTATGTATATGTCATCAGTGATCAAGAATGCAACAATTAAGAAGCAAGTTCAGAAGTTGCTCGATAAATGAGTCATTAGACCAAGCTCTTCTTCGTGTGGATCTTCTATTGTATCAGTTGTAAAGAAACATGGCATGTGGATGATGTGTATTGATTTCCGAGCCCTGAACAAGATTAAGGTAAATAATTGTTATCCTCTTCCCAAAATTGATGGTTTATTGGATAAATTAAATAATGTTGTTTGTTTCACTAAGTTGGACTTGAGAAGTGGTTACCATCAGATCAGAATTGTAGAAAGTGACATATTTAAAACTACTTTCAATACAAAGTAGGGGTTGTTCGAATGGTTAGTTATGCCATTTGGGTTATGAAATGAACCTCTGACATTCATAAGGGTAATGAATGATGTGTTCAAGAATTACATAGTTGATTATGTCATCATCTACTTAGATGATATATCGATCTTTATTTGAAGATGGGAAGATCATATAAAGCATGTCAAGACAATTTTTTAAATCTTGAAGAAGGAGAAGCTGTATATCAAGATGTTTAAATGTGAGATTGGAAAACATCTCTGGTATATTTGGGTTACATTTTAGGGAATGGGAAGCTAAAGATAGATACTGCAAAAGTAAAATTTCTTGTGAATTGGGCCAAGCCAACTACTACCACATAAGCCGGGAGCTTATTTGGAGCAGTACAATACTGGAGGAAATTCATTGCTAATTTCTCTTTCATAGTAGCACCTCTGCATGCATTAGAAAGTGTGAAACAAGTCTTTCAATGTGGAGGCAAGCAACATAAAGCCTTTGAGACATTAAAGGAAAATATAAGCACCATACTAGTTTTGGCTTAGCCAGATATACAACAACCATTTGAGATTCAAACCGATGCAAGCATATATTCCATGGGATCAATATTGATGCAACGTGGTAAATCTATATGTTATCATTCCAAAACTTTCAAGCAAGTGATAATTAACTATCCAACATATGATAAGGAATTGTATGCATTGGTACAAAGTGTGAAGAAATGGAAGCATTACTTAATCAATAAGGAGAAAATAATTCATACAGATCATCATCCATTATAGTATTTGCTTTCACAGACCAAACTACAACAATCACGACATTTTAGGTGGATGGGTTTCTTACAAAATTTTCATTTGGTAATCAAATATAAGAAAGGTATTCATAGTAAGGTTGTAGATATGTTGTAAAGACCAAGGATTAATTCATCCACAATATTAAGGTATAATCCTTTAGATCATGAAAGTTATGCTAAACAATATGCTAAGGATGATGATTTTAAATATGTATATGAAGCATTAACTCGTGGAAATCAACAATTAGATTATCATGTGCATGAAAATTTGTTATATCATGTTGGAAAAATTTGTATACCGAGGGATGGAAGAGTAATGTAATTAGAGAAGCTCATATATCTCTCATTTCTGGTCATTTCAGGGTTGGGAAGATAGTAGCACAGTTGCAAAGATATTGTTATTGGCCTCGAATGAATGAGTTAGTTTCCAAGTATATAAAAGGGTGTGTTATGTGTGCCACAAGAAATCCTAACAACATAAATTTGGGATTATATACACCACTTACAATACCTTCTCAACCATGGGAAAGTATCTCCATGAATTTTGTAGGGGGTTTTCTGATGTCCAGGATAGGTCATGATTATTTATATGTTGTCATGGATAGATTGAGTAAGATGTGTATTCTAATGCCATGCAATAATCATGTCATATATGAAAACACAACACATATGTTCTTCGCCAATATTTGGGTTCATTTTGGGTTGCCTACATCTATCATATCAAATTGAGACTCACTTTTTGGGAAAGTTTTGTTCTGATTTAAGGGAGCTGATGGACACTAAGTTAAAGAAGACCACAACTTTTCATCCGCATATGGATGGAAAAACATAGGTGGTAAACAAAACCATAGTACATCTACTTCGAGGATATTTCAACAAACATCCTAATTTATGGAACAAACAATTACCTTATGTGAAACATGCTTATAATCATGCCATGCATTCTTCTACTCATAAAACTCCTTTTGAAGTATGTTTGGGGTACTTTCCTAAATCTCTTATGGAATTTTCTTTTGGAGAAGAAAGTAAATAAGATGGACATGATGATACATATAAAGGTAAGTAGTTCATTCAAAGGATCCAATAGGTACATCAAGCAGTACAAGAACAATTTGAGAAAAACCAAGCCAAATATAAGGTGAGGTATGACAAACATCAGGCTGATCATCAGTTTGAGGTCAGTGATCCAGTATGGTTACATATCAACAAGGATAGAATAAAGGGTGAAGGTAAAAATCTAAGACCATTCCTATATGGTCCATTCAATATCTTAGAGAAGATTGGTACTAATGCCTTTCATTTAGATCTACCAATATACATGCAAATGTATTCAGTGGTAAATGTTGAGAATTTGAAACTTTATGAGCCTGGTATGATTATGGATAAAGATGAAAGTATTAAGGTTCTAGTATTTAATGATTTTGGTCCAGATTATTTAGATGAACTAGATGAAGATTCTATTCTTGACAAAAGAATCAATACTTCACAATGAGGTGGTGTGGAATATCTTCGAGTTGGTCTTAAAGGAGTGAAACCAAGAAAATAAAAGTGGATGGATATCAGTAGGGTGAGGGAGTTTTACCCTGACTTAGTTGCTAAGTAGTAAAAAATTTTGGTGTTCCAAAAGTTTTACGATGGGGAGGAATGATACAGGAATATCCAGGATGCTCACAGAGGTCTAGGAGGATCCGAAATGCTCATACAGGTCCAGAAGGATTAAAAAATGATCAAAATTGAATCATCCAAAATGCTCTAGAAAAATACATCAATGCATAGAAATTGAAGATATCTTTCCAATGACGTAAAAATCGTCTCAAACATAGTTCGTATGAAAAAGTTATGGATGGTCAATGT
>JASDQU010500744.1:25319-35977 GCA_032191745.1 Picea mariana | reverse complement strand
ATGCTTGAGGCATTCTTGGTATGGTTGTTGTGATATGGTTGTGTTGGTTGATTGATGGAGTGAGAAACACTCTTATGATTCAGTACTGATATTATTTCTATAGTATGCTAATTTCTTATACATGATTGAGTAGCATTCATATTGTATGGTTGAGGAGCATGAGTAAGTTGTTGGAGATCTTGGATGTGTTTTGATTGGTTATGGGTCATATTGGATAAAGAAAGACATAAGAGAATGTGATTGCAGGTTGCAAAGGATCTGAATGTGTGAAGTAAAGCAAAACCCTAGTTGCTCAGAAGTATACACAGGCTATAGTATAGACTGGCCGCATACATATGCGGTCTGTACTACTGGTGGGGAGCGTACACATGCATGCTGCACTATCGACAGGTTGCGTACTTGTGACATATTGATATCTATTAAGGATTAATGCCTCAACTCAGTTGGTGCTGAGGGTGTAAGATGAGTCTTGCATTATAGAGTTGGTTCTCTTGTAGAGTTGTACTCTATTTAGTTGTTGCTGAAAAACCCCAAGGATTGTAGTCCGTAATAAAAATAAAATTGTACATACATCTTGTGTTCTTTGTGTTCCTTGTAGTGAGGATTTGTTGATGATATATTGTTGATATATGTTGCTGATATATGCTCACATTTAACTGGTTATAAATGACAACAATGAATAATGAGTTAATGGTGATTGCTAACTAATGAGTTTTGTGTAAGAGGGAAGTTTTGGGGAAAATATCCCTACACTGTTCACCCCCCCTCTCAGTGTAGTCGGTGTGTCCAACATATGGAACCAAATAGCTCACATTTGATCTTTATTTAGATAACAGAGAGATATTGATACAATAGGTCTTCATATCTGGAAGAATACCATAATAATGTCCAATTGGAATAATAACTTCTACAAAATGCTCAAGACTGACGATAATAACCTCCAAAGGAAATACAATGAATTGATGAAAAGCACAAGATTGATTTCTTTCCTTCCAGGAATCAGATCTGAACCCCCTAGCTGAGTTGTGCCCTTCTGGATAGATGGATATTCTCAATATTTCAGCCTCACTGCTAGAGATCTCCAAATACTCTGAAACTGGATGGAATAGTAGATCGGGGCAAGACAAACCCCCTCCTGAAGTCTCAGGCTGAATGATGAATATATGCTCCTCCAATAGCTGAAACCTCAATCTGAGTTGTGCCCTCCTAGATGATTGAAGATACCAAATATTTTTGCCTCACTGATAGGCACCTCCAAATGCTATGAAACTGGCTGGAAGAGTATATATTGGTAAGACAAACCCCCTGGTGAAGTCTCTAGCTTAATAATGAATATTTGAATCTACAAATAGATGAAACCCTGTTCTGCAGTGCACCCTCCTTCTCTCCAAATCATGCCAATCTCTGATAAATCATATGGAAAATAAACCTCCTCCAAAATAGGCTGGAAATGATGGCCTAGTCCATACAGAGAAAACCTAGAAGTATTTATCCCCAAAATCCTTCTCCACTTCCTAGATCGAACTCTTTTTCTTCAGATGGTACACACCCCTTGCTGGAAACCTCCTAGGTTGTGCAATGTTTCTTCCTTTTCTGATAGATGGTACCTGTAACTGCTGTAGAATGGTGTGGGAGGAGTATTTCACCCCCAGGGACCAATATTGGATCAATATAGGTGGTATATTTTACCACCGAGTTGATCTCTAGGGTTTGTAATCTCAAAACCTTCAAAGCTCCTTTGTGCTCAAGAGCCCAAATGAAAAATGTATTAATAATACAAAATGAGTGATAGTGTGCCCTTCCTTTCTTTTATACCCCTGATCTATTTATCTGTTGAGTTAGTTAACCCCTAGGGTTAACTCCTAGATTTTCCACACATGTTCTTTTCTTTCCTTCAATTTACCTTTTCTTCCCAAAGTCAATTTAATATTATAACATTGTGCTTAGGTAATTTATTTGGGTTGTCTTTGTCCCCATGATGTACGAGACTATAGTCTAGTGGGGACAACTAGAATATTGAGTCTCTCACAACCTCTTCATCAAGAGGTGTGGGACATTACAGTCTCCCCTGCTAGAAATTGCTTGCCCACAAGCAATTCTGAACCTATTTCTTGGAGAACCTGTTCACTTTCCCAAGTGGAATACTCTATAGATAAGTTATTCCACCTGATCAAGTATTCCTTGATGCTCCTATTCCTTAACCTCTTCTCCCTTACTTCTAATACTTCTTCTGGAATCAATATTAATTTCCCCTTCTCATCCAAAGGTGGAAGTTTCTCAATAGGAAGGATGTGTTTACCTATGGCTCTCTTTAAGCATGATACATGAAATACATTGTGTATTTTTCTRCCYTGTGGTAGATCAAGCTCACATTCCATGACCCCCAYCTTCCTGTTTATCCTGTATGGTCCAAAGAAGTGAGGTTGGAGATTTTYTGCGCCACTCCTCTTAATGGATGCATGTTTGTATGGTTGAAGCCTCAAATAAACCAAATCACCAACCTCAAATGTGCACTCCACCCTRTKCTTACCTGCTTGTACCTTTTGTTGATTATGTGCCCTTTGCAAGTGGTCATTAAKCTCTCTGATTATATTYTGACTCTGTTGAATCCAATCCTATACCATAGGAGCCCTGCTGTCACCAAAGACAATCTCCATAAAGGAGAGGGGATAATAACTGTATAAGGCCTTGAAAGGTGACATACCTATAGACAAGTGATAGGTGGTGTTGTAGAAATATTCTCCCAAATGAAGCCACTTAACCCATGCCTTTTGTTGCCTTGAAACATAATTCTGAAGCTAGCCTTCAACTCACTTGTTGACTATCTCTGTTTGGCCATCAGTTTGAAGATGATAGCTAGTACTGGGGGTTAAGGCCATACCTACCAAACTGAATAGCTCCTTCCAAAAGGTTCTCATGAATCGACTGTCCTTGTCACTCACAATGGTTTTGGGTAGACCATGCAACCTAAAAACCTATCTAAAGAGTAAATCTGCAACCTGTGTTTCACGATAATTTGTGGAAATGGAAAAAAAAGTGAGCAAAATTGGTTAACCTATCCACCACCACAAAAATACAATCCTTTGCTTGGGCCTTGGGAAATCTCGTGATGAAGTACATAGATATACTTTCCCATTGATGCTCAAGAATGGTAAGTGGTTGCAGTAACCCTGTTCGATGAGTTTGTTCATCCTTTTTTTCCTGACAAATGGTGCATTCCTTGATGTGGTGCATCACATCTTCTTTCATTCCCTTCCATGCAAATATTTCCCTTATCTGCCTATAATTTTTGACGAACCCCTGATGCCTTCCCAATGGTGAATCATGACATGCATGTAGCACTCTGGTTTTAAAGGCTAACTCGGGAACCAAGAAGAATTGGCCCTTGTGATGTATGTTTCATCCACCACCCTAAATTTTTCATCCTACACCTTCCCATCCATCAATTTGCATGCAAGGTTGTTTTTCAAATATTCCACCAAAAGGTGTGCCTTCCAGTCAACCAAAATTTTTGAGATAGAATAAACCGATGGTCTTCTAGATAAGGCATTATCCACCACATTGTTCTTCCCTTTGACAAATTCAATGTCAAACTCATATGCCTGGATCTTGCTAACCCATTTCTGTTGTCTCTCATTTAAGTCCTTTTGATCCAAAAAGTACTTGAGGCTATTGTGGTCTGTCTCACAAAAAATATTTCCCCAACCAGGTATTGCCTAAACTTATCCAATGCATGCATTATGGATAACATATCTTTTTCATAAATTGTGTAGAGAAGCTCAGGACCCCTCAGTTTTCAGCTCTCATAGACAATGGGGTGCCTCTTCTTCATAATTACTTCTCCAATTTACTCACCTGAGGCATCACACTCCACTGTGAAAGGTTGTGAGAAATATGGTAGAGCCAATATTGGAAAAGTGCTCATCACTTTCTTCATCTTGTCAAAAGTAAACTATGCCTCTTGACTCCACTTTAATGTGCCTTTTCTGGTCAAATCAGTCAAATGTGTGCAAAGTTGGGAGAAGCCTTTGAAAAACCTCTTGTAATAACAACAAATACCAAGAAATACTTTCAATTATGTGAGGGTCCTAGGTGTTTCCCATTCAAGTATATCTTTCATCTTCTCTTGGTGTACCTGTACCCCTTTCACCCCAATGATGTGTCCAAAATAGAGAACATCTGTCATCCCAAACTCACATTTGGATTCTTTAGCATACAAATATTTCCCTTCCATGATGACTAAGATATGCTCTACATGTTGAAGATGTTCCTCCCATGTTTTGCTATAAATCAACAAGTCATCAAAGAAGAGTAAGAGGAACTTCCTTAATTGCTTGTTGAAGACATGATTCATGCAAGATTGGAAGGTAGTGTTGAGGGGTCCTAAATCCATTTAACTCAACAGTAGGAACCAAACCCGCCACCGAGGCCCAATTAGACTCTGCAACATTTAATGGTGGAATGGTTCTCTATATCTTGCGATCCGACCAAATGATCGATGGGATTTACATAGTGATTGATAGGACGTCTTCTTGCGAAAGCTCCTCCTTCAGTTCAAGCGTTCTCTTTTTTTTTTTTTTTTTTCTCTTATAGGTGGGACCGATACAATATAAATGATAGTATAAACCAACTGGGTAACAAAAGGGGAAATGACTTAACTACTGAAGAAGGCTGAGTTCGGGATAACCCTTATACTCAAGCATGTAGACAATGATTCTTACACCTGCAACAATCCTAGTACTAATACATTAACCTGCTAGTGTTCCAATTTTTGACTGAGATGTGATTATTAGAAAGACATATATGCAATAAAATATGGAAATAAAAGTAGTTTCCTTAGCTCTAATCATCAATCACACATTAACACAAGGATTTAATTTTCATCATTAAAGACAATAACTATACAAATATTGAATCAGATAACTTATCAACAGATTCAAAGGATATTACTCGTTACAACGTCCATTCATGAGATAAAATCAGAAATAATTCTTCTTCAGATCGAATCACACACGCTTTTGATGAAAAACACAAACTTGTCTCTGGTCCTAAACAAGACTTCTCAATTAAGGTAGCTCCAAAATAGTTCTTTACAAATCCAAAAATGAGGGTCTTTGCAAAAACCATTGACCTATGCTAACAGCTCAATCCTCCTATTTATAATATATTATTAACTAAAAATATCTATCAAAAGTGCAAGCTAAGTACAACAAAATATCACCACATGGCGCTTTGATCTCTCAGTCTTCTAAGAGTCATCAAATGGTTTCAATTGAGTGGATGACTCTTCTCATACTCATACCATTGGACAAAGAGATCCTTGCATGTGTTGTCATACAGATGTTGATTAAGGTTGGTTGTCATTGAAGTCAATCCTTGAACAAAGCCCCGTAGCCCAAAGGTTTGGGTAATGAACCCACGTTTGTTTGATGTAAAGATGACTCATTATTGTCTTGTCATGGTTGATAAGAAGTAAACATGGATGAACTCCAAAGTGGTCCCCTTATGATGAAATATCTCAGGGGAAGTCACTTTTCGGAGTAAGATAACCCATGCTTAATTGTGGAATAATGAGATGAAGGACAATGAATTTGTCAGTGAAACTATCCTAGATGGATAGTGTTTGTCATGCCATTTCCGATGGTATGTGGAATGCCACATAACTCCTCACAGTYAGAGAGTTATGATCATAAAAAGTTGGAGAACCCCTCATAAGTCTTATAGAAGCCCCCAAGGGTCAAAGTGCTTTGCAAAATAAGTTATTTTAAATGAAGAAGCCCTAAAATGAGGAAAGTGTAAGGCTACATGAACATAGAAATAAGAGGCAAAGCTCACTCATTATACACACACTTGTACATATTGTATATCTATTTTCTTATGTAAATATTATTGTAAATACTTGTGCATACATCTAAAGTGGTGAACGTTTGAGGTAGCACGAAGGATTGACGAAGAATTTCTCAAAATTACAACGAATGCAAAAAATCCTATTTTGAGGCATACGCGAGTTGTCTATGTATAGGGTGAGTACACGTACATGGGTTGGCTGTGTATAGGGTGCGTACGTACGCGGGCTGGCTGTGTATAGGGTGCATACACGTACGTGGGCTATATGTGTATAGGGTGAGTACATACGTGAGCTGGTTGTGTACAGGGTGAGTACATGTTGGTAAAGCTATGGAAACTTGAGAAGATGAAGATGCAAAGGTTCTAGATTTCGTGATCAAGCTCACAGGGAGGTCTAAAGTGATCAGATACATTAGATCCATCCATTGGTTCAAAAGGTATGTCTTATTTATATGAATAGTTGGATTTTGATGTATGCATGAGGAATGTAAATGGATATTTGAGGATTCTCCCTAAAGAGACTAGTGATTACATGGGATCTTCTATATAAGTAAGATCTACAGTGCTGGTATGTTCATCATTGATACTTCTTGTGAGGCACATCTTGTATTTCTTGGCATATGGCTAAGGGTTTTTATGGTACATGGTTGAGATCTTGTATTTGTTGATGTATTGAGAGGTTGAATATCAGAAAGGGTTTGATGACTAAGATCATGTGAGGTAAAGTATACTTGTTCATGATTTCATACACCTATATGGCACATGAATAGAGAGAGACAAAATTGTCTTGAGTGAATGAGAATGCATGCACAGGGTACAGTTACAGTCTGGATATAGTGACATGTTACAGATCTATGTGAAAGAAGTTACAGAGGGTCAGAAGTTTTCAAGTGAAAGGAAAACCTAGTTCTAGAAGGCATACAAAGGATTCATAACAGTTAGGGTGTGTACATACATGGGTTGCATAACATATAGGGCATGTACATATGCAGGCTATAGAACTTCATGTCGCGTATCTATTGTATTTTTGTAGATACATGTTTAGTTCAAGTACAGATTGAGTACATGGAATTTATACAGATTGGATACAGGTCAGTGGTACAGGTTGATACACTTGTACAACAATATATCTCACAGTGATAGGTTGATAGTGGTTCCATCATTCTACTTCTACTTCAGGGCGGTTGGACGGTGCAAGGACAGGTGGTTGTAGCCACATTCCGGTTGTAGTTGGAGAACATAGGGGGTTGTATCCTCCTTCTGGTTGTAGCCAGAGAATTAGGGATTTGGAGCTTCCCTCAGGTTGTATCCTGAGAAATTAGGGGGTTGGAGCCTCCTTCCAGTTGCAACTGGAAAATAAAGGAAGTTGGTGCTTCCAATGAATGTAATTCTTCAATACATATAAGAAAAAACATTTTGTGGTTTTCTCTTGATTTGGGTTTCCACGTAAAACACTGGTGTACTATGTATGTGTGTGATTGTTCATTTCTTATTGCTCATTATTGGATAATAATTCTACATTGATATAACATTTGGTGAAAAAGGACTATAATTACGTTATTACTGATTCACCCCCCCTCTCAGTAATCCAACAATTGGTATCAGAGCAGGTTCCTTCAAAAATCAGTTTAACCATTGAAAAGTAGATCATGGAGAGTACCAACTTGTATAAAAATGGAATACCACGGTTTGATGGACATAAGTATTCTTTTTGGAGCATAAGGATGAATACATATATATAGGCACAGGGATTTCAAGTTTGGCAATCAATTGTATATGGATACACAACACCAAAAGTTCCACCAACAAATGACAAAGTAGTGAAACTCGGTGAGAATAATTCCAAAGCCAAAAATTCACTTTTGAATGGTCTCAGTGATATGGTATTCACCAAAGTTGCACATTGTAAATCCGCTAAAGAGATTTGGGACAAGCTTCGAAATATTTATGAAGGAGATACAAAAGTCAAAGCAGCAAAGCTTCAAACTTACAGGGGTCAGTTTGAACAACTAAAAATGAAGGAAGATGAGAATATTGCAGCCTACTTCTTACGAGTCGATGAAACAATGAATGCAATCATAGGAGTGGGAGAAGAAATCAAAGAATCTGTAATTGTTCAAAAGGTACTAAGATCTCTTCCTATGAGATTTAACCCTAAGATATCAACACTAGAAGAAATATCAGATCTAAAATCAATAAGCATGGATGAACTGCATGGAATCTTCACAGCATATGAAATGAGAACTAAACATAAAAATCTAGATGTAAAAGAAGTTGCCTTCAAAGCATCCAAAAGATCAAAGAAAAATAAAGAGAAACAAGAAGAATATAGCAACAATAGTGATGTCTCGGAAGATGATGAAGAAGTGGCCAACTTCGTCAAAATACTGAACAAAGGAACCGACGGTAGGTATATTTCCTTTACTTTGTTTTAATTGTGATGGTATTGGTCATTTTTCTAACAAATGTCCTCATAAGAAAAAGAGAAATGATGAAGGTTACTCAAAAGGCAAAATAACATATAAAGGTAAAATAATTACAAAGAAAGTTTTCAAGAAAATCCTATGCACCAAAGAAGACATCTCATCGTCAGATGAAGATGAAGTCAGTGACAGTGAGGCAAGATGATTTCTATTCATGGCATTAGAAGAATCTGATAAAGAAGACTCTGAAGAAGAATATGAAGAAGCTGGAGAAGAAGTCGAAGAAGAAATTGAAGTTGAATTTCGAGAAGAATTGATGTGTGCCATATAAGTTATCAGAAGAGAAAAGAAGAAGAACAAGAAACTACAAGTAGAACTAGACAAGAAAGAAGACACTCGAGAACTAGAAAAAATGATTACAAAATTGAAAGTTCAAATAGAAGAAGATAAAATAATTGAATAAGCACTCAAATAACAACTAGAAGAAAAGGACATGATCATTAGAAACTTGGAAGCAGAGATTGTCACATTAATAAAGGATATTCAAAAGAAAAATATGTAGAATAGCTCAAAAGTTTTGGATGACATTATCAACAGTAAAAAATATCATTTTGATAAGACCGGACTTGGATACAATCAGATATAAAAGGGATCAAGTTCCAAAACAACAGAGCAAGAAACCTATCCAAAAAGCTATGCAGAAACAATCAAAGGGGATAGGAAAATATACAAATAATATTACAGGGACACTCCTCCACCGAGAAGATTAATATTTTAGAATCAACAAATGACAGATAGGCCTCAATAAGAAGAAGCATTCACAAGAGAACCTCCTTTCAGAAGATCCTCAACTCCTAGGTATCAAACTATATTTTTTGGTTTATGTTATGAATGTAATATTTTGGACATAAAGCTGTGAATTGTAGAGCTAACAACAAGGACAACAACAACTTTGAGAGTTATACACAAAGGGGTTATTCGAGAAGGCCTAGTGAAACAGAGAGAAGAAATTACAACAGGTTTGAATCCTTAAGAAATGAAGTGGAATGTTACAAATGTAACAATTTTGGACATGTGGCCAAAGAGTGAAGAATGACAATCCCTCCTAAAGAACCTCAACAAAACAACAATAGTCACAAACATGAACCACAAAAAAGGACATGGATAAGAAAGAAAGATCAATACAACAATGAAGAATGCACACTCGTTCTACATGCTAAGTAGAAGAAACGTGGTTGGTATGTTGACAATGGGCATTCAAAACACATGATAGGTTATAGAGACAAGTTTCTTACATTACGAAAGGAAAGAGATGGATCAGTCTCCTTCGAAATTGATGATTCAGCCAAAATAATTGGAAAAGGCACAGTCCAAATTGGGAACAAGAATGAAAAGGCAGAAAATGTTCTACTAGTAGAAGATATGAAACATAATCTTCTAAGTGTGAGTCAAATGTCTGACCAAGGTCATAAAGTTACTCTCGATTCACAAAAGTGTGAGATAAGAAAAGAAGGTTAAGGGAAATTGGTCGCTACAGTTGCAAGAACTTCAAGCAACGTATATGTGTTAAGTGAAATTGGAAATGAAAAGTGTTGTCTAGGAAAGGAAGATGAAAGTTGGCTATGGCACAGAAGAATGGGTCACATAAATTTTGATAACCTCGTCAAAGTTATCAAAAGAGAAGCAGTCAGAGAAATTCCCCAGATCACGAAACCAACCAACACTTTATGCAAGCATTGTCAACAAGGAAAGAAAACAAAGACTAGGTTCAAATCAAAGGAATATTCAACGACAAGACCACTGGAAATTGTGCATACTGATCTAGTTGGACCAACTAAAACAAAGGGCTTAAAAGGTGAGAAATAATTTATGTTATTAGTTGATGATTATACAAGAATGACTACAATTTTTTTTCTCAAGAATAAGTCAGAAGCTTTTGAAAACTTCAAGATCTACAAGGAAATGGTTGAAAATGAAATGGATTCAAAAATCAAATGCTTGAGATTTGATAACGGAGGAGATTTCACCTCAAAGGAATTTATGGACTACTGCAACAATCATGGAATAAAAGAACAATTCTTTGTTGCTAGGACACCTCAACATAATGGAGTTGTTGAAAAAAAGAACAAGACAATACAGGGAATGGATTGAACAATGCTAATGGATTCAAAATTGACAGATAGTTTTTGGACACAGGCAGTGCATACAACAATTCACATTCAAAACAAAGTAATGCCTAGAAACAACATTGACAAAACTCCTTACGAACTATGGAAAGGAAGACCAACAAATGTAAAGCACTTCATACTTTATCTTAACTCTCGTGTGGACAAAGGAGTACTTGTTGGTTACTCAAGTACAAGTAAAGCATACAAGTGTTACAATCTA
>JASDQU010500743.1:25190-37203 GCA_032191745.1 Picea mariana | reverse complement strand
ACACAATTAATTAAAATAACAATAAATAACTAACATGAATAAATGATACAAAGTCAATAAATATATACAATAATAACCTTGTGCAATTTTTTTATGAAAGGGTTTCTACTTCGAGGTGAATTTGAATGATGGAGGGTTTCTACCCTACCATAAATCTAGATTATTATTACCTATACTTCATGGTGAATGTGAAGGGTTTCTACTCTGCGGTGAGTTTGAATGAAGAAATTTATACTCATAGTGAATTTGAAAGGGTTTCTACTTTGTGGTGAATTTGAACAAAGAACTTTATACTCACCATGAATTTGAATAGTGAAGGGTTTCTACTTTGTGGTAAATTTGAACGAAGGTTTATTCATGTGAATTTGAACAAAGATTTATACTATGGAGTGAATGAAACAAGTTTATACTCTCCAGTGAATTTGAATGTGAATTGGTACAAAATTTGAATGGAATGAAGAGGAGGTGTATCCCTACGATAAATTTGAACGGTGGTTTATTCATAAATCAGGAATCTACGAAATACTTCTTTGCCTACATGAAGAATATTGAACACTACTTTTGATGGTTCTGTCTACGAGGTGAACCAAGTACACAAGTTCCTTCTGTAGTTCTTATTTATTTTATTTTCTTTTTAATACAATATGAGTAATTCACCCCAGATACCAAAACCTCTCAAGGGGAGACCTAACAAAGTAACCCTAGATATTCTGTGTGAATATATATAATCATTAGAAAAATGTAGAGAAGAGAAAGAAGCCAAACATAAAAGAGCTGGAAACAATGCTTGATAATAAATTTAAATCCTTTGAAGAGAAGATTGAGAGAAAGAGATAAAATATATTTTTAGGGTTGGAGAGTGAGCTGCAGAAAATGGAGGCTAGATTACAAGAAATAGAAAAACAAATCCAATAAAAAATCAACCTAGGAGGCAGAGGTCGAATAAAATCGTAATCTTAAGGACAAGATCACAAAGATAGAAGAAAATATAATTAACAATTTTGCTGTAAATCATTTGGAACATAAGTTGGATATCAAACCCATCAAAGAAGAAATGAACAAGCTCATAGAATTAGACCATGAGCATAACAAAAGATCCTTGAACCTCAAAATATTTAGTGTAAAAGAGAAGAAAGATGATGAAACCCTCACAATAGTCAAGGAATAACTAAAAAATAAATCACAAATTGAGACGAATTGCCTCATAGAAGCTCTAATGGCCATAAATATGGCACGCACAAAAAAACTTCGAGCTTAAAAGGGTCAGGAATATTTATCAATGAAGACCTCATTCCAGAGGGCCAAGCTAAATTAGGGAAAGAAGTCCAAAGGTAAAAGAAGTCAGGAAGGAAGGGAAATGGAAAATCATTTGGAATCAAAAGGCTATTCTTAGGGATAGAGACAAAAAAGATAACAACAAATATCAATTTGGGACACTCTAGATCCTCTCTTGGAGCTGTCATGGTTTTCCATGGAGTAAAGGGACTATACCGAGTTGGATATCCAGTGACATTGATATTATTTTCTTGGTTGAAACTTGGGAGCATGAAGAATATAAGGTCCCTAACATAAAAGTATTTGTTTTGTGGTCAACATGGAACAAGAAGTCTTCTCGTAGAGGGGTTGGAGGCATAACTTGTTACATAAAAATGAACATCTCTCCTCACATTAGGATTCATAAGAAATATCCTCTCAATCAATACATATAGATGGAGATATAAGATATTAACGACATGAATATTTATATAGCAATATGTTATTTCACACCTGTTATCTCTACTTTTTATACAAAAAACAATCTAGATAAGAACTGTCCCTACAAAAGCTTAGAGAAAGATATCTACAATATGAAAAATGAAGGTAGTATCCTCATGTTAGGAGACTTTAATTCTAGAACTTTGACTAATCAAGCTATTATTTCAAGTAATGATTCCGACTCTAATCCTCTATAGCTAGATGAGGACCTTGTTTTAGCTAATAGATACAAAATAAACTCTGAAGACCTAATCGATAATTTGTTTGGTACTGAACTAATCGAGCTTTGTAGTTCTCAAGATTTAATAATTTGCAATGGTCTAAGGAAGTGGCCAAAATATAACGGGATAACTTGTATCCATGGGCGTGGAACTAGTGTTGTTGATTATGTAATATCAGATATCCCCATATACAACCAAATAATAAACATTGATCTTTTAGATGACCACAAACTTGCCTATGATCATAGAACTTTAACTCTAAATCTAACTCTAACTCTAAAAGTTGCCATGCACAAAAGCTCCACTGAATAACACTTTGATATCCAAAGGCACTTACTTTCTGACAAAAACAAAGTCGATCTTTTCTTAAATGACTCAAGTAATGCTTTACATCTATTAATGTATGAGAACAATATTGAAGATAACTATCAAAATTTTACAACAATCCTCTATACTTCCATTAACAAACTCTCTATTAAGGTGTTGTGTAAAAAGAAAAAAACAATACAACTAACCCTTGGTATGATAATGAATGTAAAATTGCTAGAAAGGCCATTAGGGATGCTTCCAATGTGTCATTAAGATCTGATAAGATAAATAGATATAAAAAATTAATTAAAAGGAAAAAAAAGACCATATAATATTAAACAAGAGAATCTTTTGCACTTATTTAAGATAGATCCTAAGAAATTCTGGAGGCAAATTCTAACTCAAAAAACTAAAGAAAATAATAGGATTCGCTTGAAGGATTGAAATTTCTACCTTAAAAATATTTATGAATCACATAATGTCATGGACAACATTCCAAATAATTCTACAAAGGATGACGTGTTTTTTATAGAAGACATTAAGTTTGGGGTTATGCGGCTCTCAAAAGGAAAATCTAAGGACATTTAAGGTTATCAAGATGAAATATTAAAAATTGGAGGACCTATCCTCATCCCTCACATACATAAGCTCTTCAATTCAACTATCCAGCAAGGTTTCCCAAAACCTTGGAATCAAAGTCTCATTGTTCCTATTTTTAAAAGTGGGGATAAAGTAACCCCTCTAATTATAGGACCATTATGATTAACCCCATTTTAGATAAGCTATTTGAAAGTATTTTGGAAAAAAATATTTGTACATGACTAGAAAGCAATGGAAAAAGAGCTAAAGGCCATGCTGGGTTTAGGGGCTACCATTCAACCGTGGACCACCTTGTTACATTTATGATCCTTGCAGAGGAGTGTCATAATGATAAAATATATCTCCTTTGTTGTTTCATTGATTTTATAAAATATTTTGACATTTTCCCTAGGACCAACCTTTGGAATAGGTTAAAAGAGCTTAAAGTCCCTTTCAAGTTAAGAGCTGCTGTAGTAATGTCACATGAGAAAGTTATTTTCAAGTTTACGAACACTGAGGGATGGTTGGAATAAATTAACTGTAATATAGGAGTGAAGAAAATTTCCCCCTTATTCCTACCCTTTTCGACATCTATATTGATAAGTTAGAATATTGTTTGGAGGAAGCAGTTTGTGTTGGACTGACTCTCGCTAGTATAGTTATCATTCTTCTTCTTTATGCTGATGATATTGTTCTTATGTTGAAGAGTCCATATGACCTAGGTAAGAACCTTATAATTCTCAAGGACATCTGCTCTAGTATGTGCATGACTATAAACACTGACAAAGCAAAGGTTTTGATAATTAAATCCAAAAACATCACCTACGATACTTTTGTATATGACAACAATAGCTTGGAGGAAGTGCCTTCATACCAATGTCTTGGAATTAACATTCACCATAAGCTCAATTGGAACTATAGCATTGAGAAAAGGATAAATGGAGGGTGGAAAGGTTATTATGGGCTTGAAAACAATTGTAAATTAATGAATCTTTGGGTTTGGGATAAGAGAAAATGTCTCTTTCACACTCTCATCACTCGAGTTATCCTATATGGATGTGAAGTTTGGGGTTGTAGTATCTCTAGAGAATCCCGGAGAAAGATAGAACATATCCAAAATAATTTTATAACTTATAATCTCAAAATCAAAGGCAATACACCCTATCCTATGCTCCTCATAGAAGCAATACTTTCCCCCATCAAGAACATTGCTATGATTAGATATCTAACTTACAAGAACAAGATAAACAACATGGATGACAAGAGACTCCCAAAAATTGCTTCAAATTCTAGCCAAAACCACCAGCGGCTCAAACGAGGTTGGCATAAAGATGTCAAACCTTGGCTAAATAATTGGGGAATACAAGAAGAAGCCATCGTGCACAATACTGATAATATTACAAATATTATCACTTTTAAATTTAAGGAGAATATGTGGTGTGATAAAGAATTATATGATTAAAAGGAAACTAAGATACTATATCCTTGTTGTAATGGACACATGTTTTCAAGACTTCATAGGTTAAATTAACATAGGATTGTCCAATAGGTTAACTCCTTAAGCTTAAATTAAGCATAAAATTTACTCTCTTTTATATATATATCCTTGTTGTAGAGCACACGTGTTTTCAAGACTTCATACGTTAAGTTAACATGGGATTGTCCAATGGGTTTAACTCTTTAAACTTAAATTAAGGATAAAATTTACTTAATGTTTTAAATGTGAATGTTATATAATAACATTCTTTGAAAAATGTGTAAATTGTGTGTTATATATATTTAGACTATTCTTAAAATAAAATGGCTAGTAAGAAATTAATACTATATAACACCAAAGAAATTAATACTTCTTAAAATAAAATGGCTAGTAAGAAATTAATACAATATAACATCGAAGAGTATATAATACTTCTCTCCCAATCGAATTATTAATGGAGTCACTGTTTTGGATAAATAGATTATCAAAACAACAAAATAACCGACACTATTGTATGAAAGCTGAATTAATTTTTACAACTTCAATAACTAACTTTTGGCTATATAAACAACAAGTGTTGTATGGTAGTGCAGTCCCTGTCGAGCTGGGGATGAAATGTGTTGGAAAATGATGCTGGTAAATGCTAAAAACGCTGGTTTATGATAAAGGAAGATAAATTTACAACATCAGATGAACATATGCACTAGTTTCTAGAGTGCCTCAGATTTCAAAGTGAAATAAATATGTATAACAAAAATTCTTATAATCATACTTACCCGATCATATGAACATATGCATCAATTTCTAGATTGCATAGCAATTTATCTTAGATTTAAGAGCGAAATAGGTATGTATAACATAGATGCTTATAATCATAGCCATTGATATTTACATCTGAAATTCAGTCTACCGTGTTCTCCTTTTACTTATTCTTTTGGACAAAAAATGTTGCAGATTGTAGCAAGTGCTTTGCTTTTACTGTGTTATTCTTTTACTTATGATAACATTTTCCATATGCTCTCTGTTTGAAGCTTTTGAAATATTGTCTTGTCACATCGACTACTCGCTGTTGGAAATAATTTTTTATTGAATTTATTATAATTTTATCCAATAAAACTTGTATTCTTTGTAATACATCTATGTAGAGAAAATATATTTCTTACTCTGTTTACAACTTTTGAAAGATTTTCTCATCACATCGACTACTCGCCGTTGGAAAATTTTATCCAATAAAACTTGTATTCTTTGTAATGCATCTATGTAGGGAAAATAGATTTCTTATAATTTCATCTATTCAACACCAACACTAACAATATTCGGCGTCACTCAGATTGCCTACAAGAATATTTTCACTTTATGAACATAGTGATTCTATACTAGTAGCCTCTCAACAACATGCTTCCATCCAGGTACCATTTTTGCAATGAAGGTGTCGATGACGTATCTACAAATGAATATTTAGAGGATGGACATGAAGCAAATTTGACAGATGTTGGAAGGAAATGATGCAATCAGCTGCTTTGCAGACAATCTCTGGGCCCTACAACCAAACATTTTTCGATGAATACCCTTGTTTCTGGGTCTTTTATTTTATTCAGGCAATGAGATTTATACCTTGAAGAAAAAAATATCTTGTGTTAGGAAAAAAACAAAAAAAAACACAAATATCTTGTGCTTTTTCCCAGAGAAAAAGTTGGATTCTATAGCCTTTGTAGGGAATTGCATGCGACCATATTGTGCATGTTTATTGTTACTTGTATGGATATGTACCTTATGCTTTGGTATATTGAATGTGGAAATAGACTATACAAATTTTTTTCTTAACAATATATTATGTTTAGTCGTTTAAGAAATTTTTTTATATTAATTTGCAGGAACTCCTTGTGGGCATATATAAATTTTTTCTTAAAAATACATGTAGGTTTTATTTTTATTTATTTATTTATTTATTTTTTTTTTATACTAGGGGAATCGGTAACAACGGCAGTATCGTACTCGCGTGACACGGGGTCGAATCCTGCCGGATTCCTTATAACCCCTAGGGAGAAACGCACAGCCCGCAAGCACGCCCTCCGAGTAAATCGGGGTGAGAATCGATCATGAGACCTCCTTTTACATAGTTCCTTCCATTTACACGGCACTTGCCAATCGGTCTACACCCCTGTGGGTACATGTAGGTTTTATTGTTTAAACATATTTTTTATATTAATTTGCAGAGACTCCTCTTCACAATGCAACAAATGAGAAGAATAGGAAATAAATGGAATTTCTGATTGACAATGGGGCCTCTCTTCCTCCTAATATGAATGATAGGAGTTTCAATCCTGACTTGCATTATTGTCCAGGACTTGAATGGGCTTATGACATCATAATGAAAAAATAAGCAAGCTTCTCTGGTAGTGATGGGGCTTACAATGAGGACGCATAATCGACCTTCCTTGGTTAAGGGTGGGTTACGAGAGACTTCTTCCCTTTAAGCATGCCTGCCCTTGCAATGGCTGATTCATTGATTTCCAACTAGTTACACTATCACGATTATTGATCTCCTGTTTATCTAACCCAATACCAACCTATTATGCTATCACAATTCATAAAATTATTTTGATGAAGACAAAATGATAAATTCAAATAGAAAATATAAAATTGTTCTTGCTAGTGTGTTACATAGTTCAGAAAACTTAAATGCAATCAAACAGATGCTTGCACTTCTCCTTTTTCCAAAAAAATCTCCTTTTGGCTACTGTTTATTACTCATGGCCTATGAGATGACCTTTTCCTTTCCCATGTATTATAATTTCCTTCCTCTTATTATTTGAACATCTTTTTTCTTCTCATATTGAACTACATTAGGGATTTTAGAGATTCAACATGCACTAATTTTAATTGGAACATAGTACAACAGATACAATTAAATGTATCTAGACACATCGTTCTTCAATGTTTAATCATATTCTTTTCATTGAAGATTTTATGTTCAAATGGACAGTTAATTATGCCTTAAAAATTTTCGCAAGTGCCATAGTTTTCTTTTTCTATTGTGGACGAAGGATTTTGATTTTACTTAACTTACAATTATCCTTCTTATTCACATCACACTGGATTTTATCTGGAATTTGACCTATATTTGGATCCTTTTTATTCACATCACAAGGAGAATAGGTTCATGATGCACCAAATATTTGAGTATCAACAGCCTTGCTAGCATGTTTCATTAGTCTTAAACTCGATGAAGCCTATAGAGGGAATTGTGAGGTATTTCTTAAAATACGTGTTGCTATTATTCACAGATTACACTAGTGGTTTTTTAAACATTCCGTGGGGCATTAATAATCAGACATGCACTCAAACAAGGGAAGCACAATGTTAGACTATGCGACAATGCCATAAAATGGATGGATGTCTTGAATAATTATGGATATCAAGTCCTGGGGCCGGCCTATGTTGTGGCTTGTCAACTTTGCCAAATGTTCTGAAAAAACCTGAAAAAGGCCATAAAATCTTTGCTACTAACCAAGGCCAAAATGGTTCTGATGCTTAGGTGCCTAGACAAATTTGTACAATGCAAGAGGTGAGAACATAGATTGACCCGGTCTCTTATAGATCAACTTGCTGCTAGTGCTACACATTTTTGGTGTAGTTGCAAGTTCTATTCGAGAATTTGTGCTCATTTTATGGGATACACCAAACTACTAAATCTCAAGAAATCTATTAGCCATTGATAATATCGGGAGATATTCATTTAAACACCAAATCTATTGACCTTTTGTTGAGTTACCTTCATGAACATAAACACAATCAACCATAATTCTTTTAAAAAGAAAAAAAAAAAAAAACTCATAAAATTATTCATTTCCGTATAAAAAACATTTGTAGGGTGAAAAACTAAAACTAATCCTCTCAAGTACACCACTATAAAACTCAATCATTACACTTACTTTCTCAACACCAAAATTTGATCCTACCCTCTTAAAAGAAACACCGACTTTCACAATTCCTTCTCTATCTACCAAAACGATTGAAAATGTTTCAAAAGGGTAGACAATACTCATCCAATTCCCATCCAACAATATCATAAAAATGGAATGGCTTAATGAATAAAATAATATGGGTCAGTTATTTATAAATATATTATACATGACCCAAAAAACAAAAAAAAAAACAAAATCTGTGGCCCATTATATTCCAGGAAGTCAAAGTAAAATGAATTTTTAAATTAAATTATTATAAGACAAAATAACTAAATTTATTTTAGAAGTAAAGTTCAAAACTCAACCTATCCTAAAATTTTGTTCCACTTTAATTTTATTTTTTCTCCACAATAAGATCCTTTTCTGCTCGAAACTGAGACATACATAAATACAAAGCACCATTTCCATCAAGCAATACCATAAAAATGAAGTGTCACAAAACTCGAGGAATAATTTAAATTAAGGGTGATACATTATAGGGAACTGTAGTTTTTTAGGTCACAAGGAAAATATATTCTCAACAATAAGCAAGGGTTGTGGTTTAATTTTGTAGCAAACCGATAGAGAATACTCGGCTTTGGGAGGACGAACCGATGCATGTCTATAAGAATAGCCCACAGTAAGCAAGTTATGGTTCTTCGGTAATCTCAACCACACATAATAGAATGTGGAGCTCCCCTATTATTATTTAAGGGAAATGAAATTCACCATCTTATCAGGTTCAACCCTTAGAGTGGTACCAAACCTCCTTATACCCATGATTGGTTCAGGGCCAGTAAATAAGATATATGTTATTGCGAGCCCAACTTGAATCTGCCTCACCCCAACATGTCTCACCTGAACCCATTTTCGAATTCCTAAATAAAGGATGTATATACTTCCATATTCGATATTTTTTCCCTGATATATAGTTTTTAGATGTCAATCAACATTGACTATTCCAAACAAAATTTGTATGATTTGCTCCCGCAATTGCAGATTGTTGTTGGTGTTATAACTATATATTTCTGGATGTGTATCTCGAGCTTACCATATCATATGTGTGTATTTACTTGCAGGTGAATAGGGATTTAGAGAGACACTAGGGAGAAGATGGGTATATTGTTGTCGAGCAACTTAGAATGAAGAGTTTCATATCTACTTGATCTTTGTCCTATTTTCGTGAATAATTCCATTTTGCTATTTCTGTAATAAAGTCAAGGTTCATTTTGGAAAAAAAACACGTTCAGGGTTGGTTCCAAGGTATGTATTTAAGTGAACTCAAGGTAGTTTTAAATGGCATTTATAAACAACATAAAAAAACTATGAATAATAAAATAATTTTAAATTGTAAAAGCATACGGCCTAGCCAAGACAGAATAATAACACAATTTTTTTTTATAAATTTGTTATGCACAAATTTCTAACTTGCACTTTCTGGTCTGTTCCTGCCTTCTGTTTCTTTAACATGGGCATTAAAAGTCACTTCAGACAAAGGTTTCAAGATCTGCAATTCATGTTCTGGTACTTGCCACTTGCAACGTTCTGGTACTTGCCATTTGCAATGCAAAGGTGATGCTAATTAATTTGATATTAAAATCTTTATTCTTTACTAAATAGGAAAAACATAGAATAAGTGGGAAGCAAATAAGAAGTAAATATAAAGTAAATCAATAAATGCAATATGCAATTTATGAACGCATTCAAGAAACTAAATGAAACTTGCAAACAACAAATAATAACATTAATCATGAATAAAACATAAACTTACTACAATAACAATAATATGGAATAAAATAGTAGAAACTTACTGATATTTCAACCTTGCAAAAATAATGACAACCAAGGAACCAATGAAGTAGTGATGACTGATGACTGAACCAATGATGAATCCAACGATGAATCTATGTGAATCTATGTGTAATTTGTTGCTCATATGATGGTCCTAGAACTAAACTGCATTGCAAATATATAAGGAGCACTGATGATGGCGGTGGCGGTGGGTGGTTAATATTGCCAAAATTCACCACATACAAAGATTTTTCTGACTTACCGACTTACCCTGTTGAGATTGTCCGACTTACCTTTCATAATTGTTTAACAACCTAATGGACATAGAAGATTTACAAAAATGTTAATGATAGCAATAAATAAATGCATTATCGTATTCGGTAAAGTTTGATTATTTATGAGATTCAGTAAATTTTGGTTATAGAAGATTTTCAAAATGCATTCTGTCAGGGTCTATTTATTGACCTCAAAAAGAGTGTCAACAAAACTTTAACACACATAAAACTTAAGCTATGTAAACAATGGGCTCCAAACTTATGATATGTAAACGTTCAAAGAAGATATGTAAACGCATAAAAAAAAACACTGTTCAATAAGAGGGGAAGATTATTAGCCAATAGGAAGTTAAATAAAAGCAAATAAAATATTACAAAAAATGAGTATTTTCTTTCTCCTATGTAGAACTTTGAGGAGCATAAAAAATACGTCTGGTCAACGACAAACTATTTGAAGGTCAACGCTAAACGACAAACTAATTGAAGGTCAATGCTGAAGCGAATGCTAGAGTCCTAGCCTTCGGTAGGAACTAATAAGTAAATATGTGGTATCAACATCTTCACAGCAAATAATTATGCAAATACACAATGAAGTTTAAAGTTATAAAAATTTAACTCATAAATACCTAATATTATGTTATCCCAAGGTTGTAAAATTATATATATATATATATATAATTATATATATATATATATAAAAAATTTAATTTAATTTAGATATCATCATTTTCTGATTTTTTTTGGACAATTACTTATATATATATATATATAATTAATTAATTAATTATACAGATTCAACATTTTTAAGTAAAATTGAAAAAAAATGTCCTTGAAAAAGATCAAAATATACGACGTTTTAACGAATAACCATTGGTGATGTTAGAAAATACATTTGGTGATGTTTGAACATATATTCAAAGAAGTTAAACCAATTAAGTAAAATATCAAGGAGCCCTTAAATAAATTGGCAAACTGCCAACTTGGATTAATAAAGTAAGTTAATTAAGAAAAAAATGGACTGGGTGTGAACAAGTTCGATTGACACGTCAACACATTAAGGCAAGTTCAATTGACACGTCAACACGTTAAGGCAAGCTCTCATTGGTCAATAAGAGAATCTTTGAACTATATATATCTTAGATATATATAGCTAGGTCAGTTACAAAATGACCAAATCCACTGCTTTGCTTTCTCACATTTTTACCAATTAAAACACACTTTTTTTCCAGCTGAAAATTAACACCACTATATTAAGATAATATAATTTTTACATCCCTTGATAACCACATAATAAATAGACTTTCTTGACAAGCCAGTCTGACCTACAACTTTACAAAAAGATACTAATCAACCACAACCATGAAGGCTACCTACAAATACATCTAGAATACATCCAGAAAAAAAAGGATAAATATCGCCGAAAGAAACAAAAGTGGGCGAAAAAACCAGAGAGATGATAGTTCCTCAAAACTGATTGACAAAGGAGTCCTCCCAGCACACACAAAGTACACGGGGCAGATTTCTAGATGATCATAATTAGATTCACTAATATATATTTATATGTCGATAAAGACCCGTCGATTCTCCAATCCACAGTTGAAGAGAAATGATACCTTCAGGAGCTAGTAAAGCCTGCTTAGAGAGCCTGTCTGCTTCCTT